>JASSUY010033279.1:0-10156 GCA_032466535.1 Forpus xanthops
TCCTCGTATGCGGTGCAGCCCAGCTTTTTAATCATGGCTTTAAGTCTTCTGTGTTTCCCATCACTCAGGTCAAGTTTTCCTCCTTATATTATCTATAATAATAGTCCTGATTTTATTTTTTTCCTTATGTTTTACAGTGGTTTGAACTTTATTGATTTGATGGTGAGACAGGGGAATATTGACAACCCTCCGAAGACGCCACTTATTCCTGGGTTTGAATGTTCTGGAATTGTAGAAGCTCTTGGAGATAGCGTGAAAGGATTTGAGGTAATAATTTCTTTCTTTTCAGAGCAAGAAGACTAAATAATCTCTGCTTCACTGTATATGTTGTCTCTAATCCGTTCTGGTCTGCCAGCAACAGCCTTCACTGCCCTGTTGAGATTTGAAAGGGCAGTTTTTCCTTGCTGCTTCCCAAGCATGAGAATTACCTCTTGATTTAGTTTCTAAAGCTACCACTGTCATTTCCATAAAACAGTTCCTGAAAAATCACTTGTGCTATGTGTATATCTTGATGGGACTGGAAAGCATGACTTACATGCTTTGAGAAAGTAAAAGAAATTGAGTTAACTTGTTTTCTCAGCCATGTTTGCTGTCGCTATTGCTCTGTCCCTCAAAGACCATGTGCTGCTGATTCCAGTTCCAACTTTTGTTCTCGAGTTAACAAGACCCCCATTTACAACAAGCATGTGTTCTTACAACTGTGTGCATTCATGAAACACAGATAAAACTGGGACCCTGATGCTGGGTGTATGACTTACGATCATTCAGCCAAAGGATATATTTTACCTAACAGAAAGTGATAAATGACAGTTAATTTATGTAATAAAGTTTTCATAACTGGTTGGCATTATGTACTCTTTTGTATCTCTTATTACATATAAACAGCATTCTGCCCTATCTGCTATTCTGTCATTGATGTTAAACATCTGTATTTTCCCCTAATCTTGCATTTTATTTCCTAAGTAGATAGAAAAATATTGAAGTAGAAACTGCACTTCAATCCAATCTTATTTATCTTAGTCATGTCATCAAGTAATTGCATTTTCTCAGTTCTTACTGCATCTTAAGTAAGGCAATTGCCTAAAATATTTTTATTTAAAGCTAACACTTTTGCTCTTCTGGAAAAGGCGTAAAGTTCTTCTTAGGACATTTCTCTGCCTTCCCTCTCTTGCCTCATCTCTGCCTTGAAACAAGTCGTAATCTTCCAGTGTTTTTCGTGACAGACAATAACTGAACAGTAACTTTGCTGCTTTAAAAGCTCTACTGCTTTAGTTGTTCCACTCTGGTATCTACACTTTGTAGTTACACTCCATATCAAAGAATTTTCTATGAAAGAAGAACAGTCTCTGCTCTAAATCAGCATTCTCAGTTTAAAAGTCCCTGCTATTTTTATAGGGCATTGTGAGCCTATACCATATGGTGCTTTTATGAATAACATTGCACCTAACTGAATATAGTGGATCTTTTTTCAAGTTAGGTCTTTGTTCTGACTGCAGAATGCATTTGTTCTCTGGAGTACTCCCTGAAATGGAAACGAGTGGTATTTAATTTTTTTTTGCATGTAACCTGCATACCCATGGTAGTGTTAGAGTGATCTAGAAGAAGGATGAACACAGAATAATTCTACAGTGATGCAAGCCCATAAAGAGGAGGAAGTACCATGAAGAAGATGCAAGAATGTTCTGTCAGTTTCTTTATGGACTTATTGCATTGAATAGGAGCATGCCAGATGCTTGTTGTCTCCTTGACATAAGCTGTTTTCACTGTCTGGAGCGATGACAGGAGTGACAAAGATTGCACCCTGCATCTTCTGACTTCCTTTCCCTTTGTCTCTTTCAGTTGAAGCCACATTAAAGTGGGCATTTCATTCACTGGAGAAATGTGTCTTGCAGGCCCTTAGCCTGTATTACCTGAAATAGCATGTAATACCTGAGAGATTACCTGAGAGATTGCCAGCCATTTCTTGTCTTCATTTGCTGTGATTGTGTTATTGTATGACAAAGACAGCATTGGATGGCAGTCCATTTTGACAGTGAGAACACACCTTACAGTGAAATAGGCCTTTTTTTATGGAATAATGGTGTAATGCATGTTTCTTCTCCCATTAAAAAGAAATACTGATTTCTGCTGAGCTAGACTGTATCAGGCCTTTTATCTCTAGTTGTGGGGATGATTCTCAGGAGCTAAGGCGTAATTTCAGATGATGACTAAGCTCTGTGGTAAAATAAAGTATTTATTGTTACGAGGAAATCCCTCAGGAATCATGAAGAGGGACCATCTCTGCATTCTTTTTGGTAATAATTTATATTTATTTGCAAGGATTTAGGATGCATTAACATTTTCACTAATAAATCATAGCAAACTTTAGGTCTTTGATGCTTCTCTGAGAGCAAAAGGGAGCCACAAGGTGGTTACCAGTGAGGCACTACTAATTTGAATGTCTTTTTCAAAAGGAGGAGGCATTTTGGTGAAAATTGGAATGTCAGTTCTGTTTCAGCATCCTCATTCTGAAGGAGAAAAACCTTTCAGAACTGTCAGCAGCACCTTAGCTTTTAGCAAACCTTCAATAACCCAAACTAATAACAGGTACTTGGGAGACTAAAATGAGCTTGTGCTGTAAATGCATCCCTGTGTTGAGCTTTAATCCATTGCTGTGGAATATAGCTGAAGTAGCCCAAGAACAACTTACAGTATTTATAAAACACTAGTACATAATAGCAGAATGTAAGATGTAGAGTATCAGGTGGGTAAGGTATTTTAGAGGGACAGCTGCTGTTAGTTTTAGTTAAAACATTAAATACTACTGTTTATAATGCTGCTCGTGCTTTATTACTTACACTGTGACCCAACTGAAGAGTTCCTTTTGTGGTTAAGGATGCTATTTTTGTTGGTGTGTTACAGAAATGCAAAGAGGTCTAAACTAAGGTAAAAGGGTGTGCAGAGGCTGCTGGTGAGAAGCAGTTACTGAGAGCTTTGCCTGTGAAGGTTTGCTCACTGTGGCTTTCCCTAGTAGTGCCAGCAGACCAATTTCTGCTTTTACATGAGTTACTTCCCAAATCTGATTGTGCCTCTGCAGGAGCCTCACAGCTCCAGGTACCTTATTATTCTTGCCCTTCTGTGGGGAGTCACTATCTCCAGTTTAAAAACCTGGAGCTGCAATGAAGGCCATTATATAAACGCATAGATTTGATGTGTCTGGAGGTTATAAGAGGTTCTTAGGAGCAACCAACTGTATCTAATATTAACATAAAATCTTTATTTCTCCATAGTGAAGTACCCTTTCACTACTGTATGTTTTCCAAAGAAACTGAGTAGAGAAATGTTACAAAAGAAGTATTTCATTGCTCCTTTAAATCCTGTCAAATTGATTTTGTAGGCTTAGTAGTGCCTCATAATCCAGAGGCATATTTTTTGACATTTAAGGTAGCTTATTTGAGGTTGCAGGATCAAATTCTGCTCTGACATGTGACTGGAGAAATTACAGTCATGGAAATGTATTGCTAGAATCAGTTATTAAAGTAATAAAAGTAGAGTGGCTACAGATGGTGTTATCTTCTATATGAGTGGTATCTGAACCCTTTCATGTACTCTGGTACCTGAGTACAAGTCTTCCCTTCTCAGTCCACAGAGAGCAAAAGTAGGCCTAAATTACTGTGAAGATTGAGAAAGCAAAGTGAAAATTATCTTTAGTGTAATTTTGTTTATTCCATGCATCTTAGAGATACAATTTATAACCTTTTATCCTGGTTTGGGGGATCTTTTTATCTGTAAGCAGACCTCCTGGTTATTAATAAGAATGCTCTTTTCATTGTTTACAGCCCCATTTGTTATTTAGGAACTCTGCTGGAAAAAGATAATCTGTGTTGATGATAATGAAAGGCCACTCCATAAGAGAAGCAGTGCAGGAAAAGAAGAGGTGGCTTTATTTGGATATTTTTGTTAAATTCAACCTTTTAATTACATACAATTGAAACACGGTAAAAGCCCAGAGCTGAGCTTAGCTGCTGTTTTCCAAAGATGGGGAGCACCATTAGTTTCACAGTCAGTGACCCGCAGCTTGAGCAGGAGAGATGCAGATCTCATAAGTTGCTCTCTGCAGTCTCACTCACAGCCATATCATCAACCTTTTCTTCCTTGTTTGTAGATTGGAGACCGAGTCATGGCTTTCATAAACTACAGTGCATGGGCTGAAGTGGTTTGTACGCCAGTCGAATTTGTCTACAAGATCCCAGATGACATGAGCTTTTCTGAAGCTGCTGCGTTTCCCATGAACTTTGTAACTGCCTACATGATGCTCTTTGAAGTTGCGAACCTAAGAGAAGGCATGTCTGTGCTGGTCCACTCTGCAGGAGGTGGGGTGGTGAGTTGAAACTTTTCTTACTTTCTTGTCACCAAGTAACTGAAATGGTCTGATGCATCTCAGTTTCTGAAGTGAGCTGGGCCCTACAGTTTGAGTCGAGATCAGACTTCCCTGTGGGAGGGATTGCAGTGGAGCTGCATCAGTTTTCCCTTCAAAACGCTGATGGAAATGGTTGGCAGGAGCTTTGGTGAAATAAGAATGTTATGACAATAAACTTTACCCCAAAACCCCTCCCAAACCCCCTGACTGATTGTCTGGGATCATGCAGCAGGTACTGTCCCAAACATCTCATTCCTGAACTTGTAAGAAGCACCTTGTACTTCTGTGTAAAACAAGGCTAAAAGGAATGAAGAAGTAATGAATGCAGTAATGAAAAGAATAAATAAATCAATGACCTGAACACAGTATTTATAGGTAACCATTATCCTCTTTGCAGTAAATGACCCTCTTGGAATACTCCTGCAAATGCTCTGTATGTGTGAGAGAGATGTTTTCTGTGTGAAATTCTTCTTCCTCTTTGTTGTAGAAGGATGGAAAACAGTAAGAAGCAGTATTGTGCCAATCAATACACAGAAAATATACAGACGCTGAATCTCAGTGGTGGCTGCTATGGGTCATAGTTTGGATCATTAGTAAGGAATTGCTGTTACATGGGCAAACAAATAGTAGGATTTGTTTGGTGGAATACCTGACCATGCAGTGAAATAAAAAGTCAACATTTTGTGTTAGCGGTTCATTGAAGTCAAATCTCTCTCCTTTGGAAAGTACTAAAGCTTGTGCAAAGTATCAAGATACTGTCGGGAGTTTGTTTACATTTGAAATTATGCAGTCCTTTTCCATAAAGCAGCTTTCACAACCTGAGAACATAAGCAGATCTCAGCCTTCCAAACTGCAGTATCTCTTCTCTTTTCCTGTTATGCCTTATTTACGCTGCATTAATATTCCGTTATCTGTTGGGGTCTGATGAGCAGCCCAAACACCTAATCGCTACTTGTATGCCCTTAGACCCTTTTTCAGTTTCTCATGTAAAAGAAGGCTGTAATCAAAGGAATAAATTCATGAGTTCCCTGTACAACGTATTTTTAGCTAACAGTAATCCTGCTTGCAGTAAATGGCCCTCTTGGAATACTTCTGTAAATGAATGGAATTTATAATCGTATTATGCTTTGGCATAGTACAACCTAGAGCATTATGGCTGACTACCGTTCTTTAATATTAAATCTTCTTATGTGAAATATAGGACTGTTGAAACAAGAGGCCACACAATCCTTGCTTTTGGCTGCTTTGTGGATATATATGCATGTATCTACAGAAAATGAACTCCTCCCTATTGATAGAAAGTGTCCTTGCTAAATGTCTTTATTTTTCTCTCTTCCTCTTTCCAACATAACTCACCTCTGTTATTTCTTCCTTCTCTTTCCTGAGAACTGTTAATGCTCTACCAACTCTCATGTAGGTGTCTTCACTAGTGCTCAGCATGTGTGCTGGGCTGTGTCTGTAAGGAGCAGCTGGCTTACTCTCTTCTATCACAGATGCTTAATGAGCAGTTTTTGACTGGTTCTCTGCTGTGACTGCTTGTGGATATTCTCTGAAAGAAGATACAGGATGGGTCCTGCTTTGCTGCCAGGAGAACAAGGAGAAACCAGATCCATCACATGCTAAATAGCTGAATAAAACAGAGTTTCCAAGGGAAAAGTGCAGGAAGAGCAGCCAAGTTGGCCAGTGTCTGATAAAGGCCTGTGTGTGATCCAGGGTGGACTGTACATCAGGGGAAGACAGGGCTGGCTAGCCTGCAGGATGCCATGGTGGAAAGTGTCTCATGCAGGCTGTTGTTCCTTTTAAGGGAAGAGCATGTATAGCTACAATTGGAAAGGAAAAACTTTTCCCATTGCTTGACAGGTCTTACATGTAAAATATCACTCCAGAGACGCATGGAATGTTTTCCTTTCTGCTAACTAGACATAATGATTTCAGAGGGGTCTTGTGTTGCTCTTTAAACCTCTCTAATAATCTGTCTGCTAATCCTTTGAAAAATTTAACAGCCTCAGTAGAACAATTCACTCTCACAAAGTTCTTAGTTAATAAAACAGAAAACTGGCACTGAAATTTCTATGGGAAGAGGTAGTTTTTGTGCTATTGCTTTTAGTAGATTAAAGGCCCATTCCTGCTTTCAGCAAGTGGAAAACCTGTCCAGTTTGTTTCTTAATGTCATAGAAATTCCAGAACACTTTAAAGAGACAATAGGCTCCCTGTGGGACTAGAAGTTTGTAATTGTCCCTTTCTCATTATGCAAGGTCATTGTTTCAGCTGCTTCAGGCAGTTTATGAAAAAGAACTTGTTGCTTCAAAAGTGTTTGTGAGGTTCTTTGTCTTAGCACATTCTCTTCTTCAGGAGGATCCTGCAGCTTTTTCAGTAGGTCAGGGAAAATTCTCTAGGACCTTTATATATGTCTTGCCCTGATTTATTTTTGTGGCTTTATTTTTTGTTTTAAATATTTTTAATAGTGAGGTAACTATAGCGATTGTCTTCCCATCTGTGCCTGGGGTATGATTACCATGTGATGGTAACCCTTAATGTTTGACAGGATGCTATAGATAAGTCAAGTTTGCTTACTTACAGAAGTTCCAGGGGACATCAGAAAATGATGTAGAGAAGAAGAAAATGTACCAAAGTAATTTATCTTGATAAAAGTCTTATGTATCTGTCTCTTTAAAGAAACTTTAATCCTTCTCCATAAACCAAATGAGAACCACTCAGCTGAAAGGTCAGGGCATCATGTGGTCTTCCCTCATCATGGTAGGAAATGTGGCTGGCAGTAGGGAAGCACCTTGTCTCTCTGAATGAGGGGGTGGATGCTCACAGACTGCTTTCTGGCACTGTTGGTATATTGTAGCCTTCCATCTGAAGAGGAGGACTAGCTGTACTGCTTAGAAGGGGGTATTTGCTTTTGTTTCCTAGGGCTTCCTTGTTGATTTGGGTTGTTTGAAAAGGGGGCTGCTTTGGGGGTTGGTTTTCCTGTCTCACTTTCCCTCTTGAGACAGGGACAGTTAAGAAAGACTGACTTGTGAAGTAGGCTGGAGAAATTCTAGGGACCTTCTAGGAAAGCAAGGTTCAGGCTCACAGTTACATTGCATGGTTCAGTCAGATTCTGAGAAGCAGTTAATACCTTGCAGAGCATTTCTTGAGCTGGTACTGACCAAGACAGTACAAAGACAGTAGTTGTCATATGCTGCTTTCAGGCTTCTACTTGGCAGGGTGCTTAACACATCTCTTTAATCCATTACATGGAGATGCAGGGCAGTTCGATAATTAACAAAAGATATAATTGTGTAATACAAATAGAGTTTAAATGCTTAACACTACAGAAATGTCTGTAAGTGTTCTTCTGAACTGATGCGTAAAATATGGAGAAAGCTAATGCTGAACTTCAGAAACTTCCTATTATGCATACATAGAAATTAATGCTCAGAAATGTGATTTTTGCAGGAACATATGACTTACTGTAGCACATACATTGATCTTTCTTCACTGTACAACCTTGCAGTTAATGTTTTAAATGACTAAGACAATTGTGGAGCAACTCCCTTCACAAATATACTCCTAGGTCTTTCTTTTCAAGTAAAGCAAAATGTCAACTGAAGAAAATACACTGAGAAGACGTAGCAGTAGCATGCACCCTGCTGGGACTGATCTGCTGTATGAAGCAATTAGTTCTTTAAAATGAAAACAGTTTTAAATCAGTGCATTCAGTGAAGGTCACAACACAGGCTTGTGTGAGATGATAAAGTCATTCCTAAAGTTTTTAATGTAAACTTGTAAACTGTATTCTGGAGTAGTTATTGCATAAGTAAAAATATAGGATTGTTGTATCAAAAAAAAAAAACCAAATAACCAAAACCCCAAATCCCCAAACAACAAACAGACCCAAAGCAAAAAGAATCTTTAGGCTCTTCTCTTTTGAATTTAACAAATGTATTCTCTATCTCTGATACCTACCTGGGAAATTTATTCTTTCAGGGATTTTGATTTGTGAAAGGCAACCATTATGCTCATTTGCTTATCAGTTTGCTCTTTAGGTACTTCCTATTCTGAATATTTAGAGCACAAAACTTTGGTCATTTACTAAGGTTGTGTAAATGCTTCAATTTCATCACTTAATCCCTCTAATGTGAAGCAGAATTATTAGCCCGTTCTTTAGCATATTGATCCCACAGATGCTAAAATTAAGCTGCTTTAATGTAGAAGCATCAATTACTCTCCTGAGGCTGTGATTCGACCTTCCCTTTCAGGCTTAGCAGCCAAGGAAGTGCAAGCAAAGTAAGTTACAGATGCAGTTCTCAGGTGTGAATTTGAAAGGTAAATCTGACTTGGCAACAGATTTAGGTCATCCTGGCAGGATTGGTTACTGCTTGGCAGGAACCTTCCTTTTTATTGTGTTTCCCCTGCATAAATTGCAAATATTTGAGGATGTGTTCCAAACTGAATCTCTGAAGTGGTGATATTTTATCTGACAGAAATCTGGCACTTCTTAATAAATCTAGTCACCTGCTATCACAGGCAGCGTATAGAAACCTTTTCAAGAGAATTATCAGATTTATTCTTAAAAAATATGTTTATCCCTTCAAATTCTCTCTGCTCTTTCTTGCTCAGTGAAAAATCTTTCTCCATGTCCAGACTTTATTTGAGCACAGTTAATGAGTCTTTGTGGTGCTGTTTATTAGTTAAAACCAGCTATTTGCTCTTGAGGAACTTCCTTTCAAGCGTTTCTGGTAAGGCTGTGTGTGTGTTTATTACTAGGACCAGCTCTTTCATTAGCCTGTATTTTTCAGGCTGAAAGTAAATTTGTTTGTTCATACTCCTTTTTTTGAAGGTCAGATGTCTGTTTTCTTGGTCATCCTACGGACTCTGGTCCAGGCAGATGCATGGTTGGGAGTAAAGCAGAAGAAGTAAGCTGATATGAAAGCCAGAGCCTTTTATTACAGGCCTCACAGCATCCCTGATGCTTTTAGACATTGTACAAGAGACTGAATTTCGGGCTGTCTGCACCTAGCAGTTAGAAACACATAAAATAGCACTCTGGTGTTTGAGTCAGTCCTTCCTGAATGTGAATAATTAGAATTTAGTTCTCTTTTCTGATGGTAGTAGCCAGCACACTGTACACTGGCATTTGTGCTTCCTGCTTTGCTGCAGTCTTACCCAGTACCTCTCAGGACTGCACTTGCTGTTTTCATATTTGCAGTTCATAGCATTTGATGAAGTGCTTTCCTCTTATTTCATCTCCAGCTGCAAGAAAGGGAATAAATCAGCTCACACAGAGCTCTGTGTAACCATGTCTAGGCTGCTTTAAGTAACGAAGCTATCTCACTTAAAGCCGGACGGGGTATCTCAGCACTCAGCCACCCTGTGCTGCTGAATGCCTCTGAAGCTATGGATGTGCTCCCTCAGCAGCTCAGGAGAGTCCCAGTGCCATGCCTGAGTCTATTTCCAGACACTACCTCAGAGCATGATGTGTTAATCAAACACAGAAGCCTGGCAGTCATACACGAAAACCAGTTTCCCTGACCAAAGCAGGCTACAGTCTCTGAAGGCCTTTCTTGTTGCCTCTAAAGTCCTGTGCTCCCCAGAGGGCACGTGTCCTTTCCCTGAATCGGTAGCTGGGTCAGGTCACAGACTGGCAGTGCTTAACTCTTCCTTGTCTGTTTTAGCTTTTTTCAGGCAAAGTTTATACATTCTGGGCAAGGATCATGGCTGGAATGTGTTGTATGTCCACTAAACTGAAGGGGATTCACGCCAGAT
>JASSUY010033281.1:0-13181 GCA_032466535.1 Forpus xanthops
AAGGCCAGGTTGGACATAGCCTTGGGTGACATGGTTTAGTGGGAGGTGTCCCTGCCCCTGGCAGGGGGATTGGAACTGCATGATCTTAATGTCCTTTCCAACCCTGACTATTCTGTGATTCCATGACAGTGTTTGTTTTCCCTGGTCTAACATTTAACAAATTATATCAAGACTCTGAAGTAGGCAAGTGGCTGTAAGACATCATAGTGTTTGGTAATTCAGAATGGTAAGAGTATGGCTCTTTCTACTGAACAGCCAGCACAAGTTTAGGAGGGTCTTTGCTGGACTTTAGAGGCTGTCTTCTGGAATGGTGGATTTGAATAGCAGTGCCATATACTATCAAGAAGTTTCATCTGCTTAGGTATGCTAAATTTGTAGTTGTGCTCTTTCAGTTCTTGAACTTGGACTTTGCTGTTGGTTTAATGATGGGAATCGGAAACAACTTGAACTGCATAGGCAATGAGAGAAAGGATACAGTGCCAAACTGTGGTGTTTATTTCATCTTGATTCTTGAACGTGTTTTGAAGCCAATGGCTTTTTTGAAGGTAAGAGCGTTTAGTGTCTTAGGCAATGAACCTTAAACCCATTCTGCACCTCCTGGTTAGTTATACTGAAGTAGGAGAGCAGCTCAGTGTTTTAAGAGGAACAGATCCACAAGTGCACTGAGAAGTCCATGGATGTTCAGGGTCTTTGCTGCCTGAATACTGTTGTTGATTTGATTTACATGCTCAAATTTGTATAAAAGCTGAGTTAGGCTCTCAGTACCACTTCTAGACTGTCTAGATACAAATTATTTAGTTTAAGACAGTTGTAGACACTTCTCGGTATAATTGCTGAGTGGATATACATTTCTTAAGTGAAGACAGTATTTAATTTTTTTGTGCTGGAGCCATATTAGATGCAGGAGAAGAAGGGTTAGTCATTATTTAACAGACAGTCTTTAGTCTGTTGTAAGAGCCTGCAAAGTGGAGTTTAGAATATGGCTTTAGCCTACCTGTACTTGTATGTGTGATGTTTAGCATCATAAGAGAAAGCATAATTGCCCTGGCAAAGTGTCTTGTCTGTCATGAGAGAGGCTAGGGTAAAACAGACCTCCAAGTTCAGAATTTCTGTGGATATACTGCCCAGACATGGTTGTGTGCTGCTCTCTTGCGGTCTTCACCTGGCTCATGCTGTGCCTACCTCGTTGTTGCAAAAACTGTGAGAAATGCAGCTGAATTTAAGGCACAGGGCTGCTGAGGTTGGCTGTCTGAAAGAGGGAGGGCATTTTAAAGGAGAATAACAAATTCTATGCTCGTACTTGGTAGTTAGCGTAGCAGTGGAAGCTGTAGAGGTTGCGGAGTATCCATCTTTAGAGGATCCTTGAAAAACTTCAGAGGTCTTCAAGTATAGGCAGGACAAAGCTGTAGTTGACTTCATCTCGTGTTGGCAGTTTTCCTGCTGGTGTGACAGGTTGGACGAGATGACCTCCAGAGGACCCTTCCAATCAGCGGTTGTGTGATAGCTCTTCTGAGGAAATGGAGAAGAATGGTTGGCAATTTTAAGAGAAACTTTCAAAGGTTATTTGGGGGTGGAAATGACAAATGTGAAAGCAGAGCGTCTTGCAGAGCTGCTGCTGCATGGGATCTGTCTAAAGGGAAGAACAGAGATGCTTATTTAGAGAGCTCTTGGTGCTGATGGGTCAGCAAGGCACTGCTAGGAGGAAAGTGCCAGCATACTGTGCTCCTCAGGTGAGCCCTGCAGCTTGGCTGTGGAATGGACTGCTGAGGGACAGGCAGGCACTTCTGATGTTTACTATGCTGTGTATGTTACTCTTAGTCTGCTTCTTCTAATTGTTTATTAAAAATAATTTGAGAACTAATGCCTGCCTTTCCCCTGAGGCAAATGGAGATGCCTTCATATATGAAAGTGTTTAAGTAGAGATTTGCTAAATGCTGTAGCAGTATAGGGAAAAGATGAAAACCTCAAGTTTATTTTCTCTAATGTAGCTCTACAGACATGTAGTTTTTCTGGACATACTGATCTCATGCAGTAAAATTGGTGAAAAATATATTCAGGTTGCTGGGGATTAGCTTTTAAATTGATATTCCTGTTCACAGGACTTGCTGCTTAGTCTTTTGGTGTTCTGCCATTTTGTTGTTAGTCTTTGAAAGCTGAGTATTAGCCCACAGCAGATATTCCAGGCTCTCATTTCACTGCAATTGAAAAATGTATTTCTAATAACAAGTTAATCCTGGCAGGCAGAGTGCTTGGATGTGTGTTAGAGTATGCCTCTGCATGCTGTGTCTTGCTAGAATCAAAACACCTATCTCCAAAGAGCCTCCTGCTGAATGTCAACAAAATTACCAGAATGAGCAAGGAGGGAGAAGCTGTTTTGTCTTGCGTTAGTTTTCCATGGCATCCACTTATAGATGTGATAAACCTAATGAAGAGCAGTTACAATAATTGCCAATTAACACCTGACCTCCCACTGGCAGATGTGGTCCTTCTGTGGCATGATGAGAGGTGGTCAAGTGGGAAAGTGGGGAGTTTACGAAGCTTGATGGAGAAGTCCTCCCATGATAGGGCTGGGAAGGTGTAATAGTGCATGTCAGGTAGAATTAACACCCAAATTAAATGTATCCACCCCAAATCTGTTTTGATCAGGACTTGAGATATTTGAACCAAAAGCCTATTACAAGACTTAGTTAAGCAGAGACCCTCTACAGTGAGCCAAGGGCTGAGGACACTTGATGTGCAGCTTTGCTCTGTTGAGGTTCACAGGCACACATCCATCTAGCATGGGCACAGCAAAGACAGCTTGCTGCCTGGCCATAGGGTGAACCCCACTTGATGAGGCAGTTCAGCGTGTTTTACACATGTACATAGAGGAGAACTCATTTTGAGAAACTGCAAGGTATGTGTAGTTTGTGCTTATAAACAGTGTAGTAGTTCAGTATAACTTTTATATAGTTAACTTGTTTGGTTTGTCAGTAATCAGATAAGAATGAGATCAAGGTTAGTTTTGCTATCAAAGGCTACATACTGAGCTGAATTAGATCAGTTCTGTGCATCAGGACTGATAATAATACATACTTTCATACAGTGATGCCGTGCTGGTGGAAGCAAACTTTTATTGTAATTTTATTATTATTTTCCCTTCTTGTATTTTAAGGCAGTATAGGATCATGAACTGCAGCATGCTTTGGCAGTTGTTCCCAAGCTGTGTTTGTACTTAAAGTGCAACAGTCTTGAGTCTTAATGAGACATAAATTTTCTTACAAAGATGACGCAGAGCCTGATAGTGGATTCTCTGCTGTTACTGAAGGTTCTGAGATACACTTTTATGCTGCAAAGCTCCCTGCTTGAATCAGGAATCAGATACTCTTCTTCAAAGGTTAGCTCTTGATAATCTAATACAGAGTTGACCCAGACTGTTAATATTATCTTACAGTGAGAATGAGGTATTTTAAAGGTGTTTATGTTTCAAATGTGTGGTTACATGCATAGGATACAGTTCACTAGAAACTGTTTCTCAGTCTTTAAAAGCTAAATACAAATTGTGTTAAATGGAAGAATCTTATGCTTGACTAGAAAAAGGAAAGTAGTTTAGTCTGAGTGTGTACTTCAGGCAGCCTTGGATCCAAACAGATGTACAAAGTCAAAATACTTGTGTTTGGTCTGGGTGGAGAATGTCAAAGGTCCTCTGCTCTGCTGAGGCAGAACCCATAGAAAAGAAAACCACTTCAACCTTTGTGCTTGTATTGTCGCAAGAAAGACTTTTTACTGTAATTATTTCCTTTTGGCACAGAAAGACCTTGTATGATAAAAGTGGCCTTAAGGTTGCTGCCAGAGAAACTATGTGTGCTAAGAACTTGACAAGTGCAAATGCAAGCAAAGGCGGCCTCCCTGTGTAGCTCTTAATGAGTGATTTTAACAACCAAGAGCCATCAGCGTGGGGTTTCTTCCTAGGCAGACCTGCTACATGACCACAGCACAATGCAACAGTACTCTTCCATGCAGAAAGCACTTTAACATGTGCAGAAAGCAGTTCTAGGGAATCCTCTTAACCATCCTTATTGTTTACCTCTGAGCAGATTGCCTCTCAAAGTCGTCTTCAAGGCATGTAAGGCTTTATAGCAAAGATTCCTGGTTAGATTGTGTCTGCTTAGGGACCACAGTGGCTGGTGGCAGAGCTGGGGAATGAAGGAAAAGCTGGATTTGGAGTTAAGGAGGTTGGATATTGTGATACTTGTTTTGCTTTCCTGTTGGAGACAGTTTGATGTGCTGTGAAGTATTGCATTAAACCATATAGATTTTTGAATCCTCAGTTTATGTTCTACTTTATGTATTTGACTCTTCTCAATTATGTATCCTTAAAGAGAGCCCAGCATGACTTCAGAAAGCACGTTTTTGCAGCAGTTTTTGCAGCAGTTTTATGTAGTCTATCCAAGGCAATTTGGCTCATTGAGTAAAAAGCTCAATTCCTGCTTATCTTCTCAAATTGCAGCTGACCTCTGCAGGGAGGAGCTTTGGAAAGACAGGGCACGGCATTTTTTCTGTGAAGAGCAGTTAAGTTCTGAGCAGGGAATACTTCTGATCTGTTCATCACCTGTTGTAGCATATTATTTCTAGAAATAACAACAGTTACAAAGAGGAAGAGCTGAGAAAAGTCTTTTAATGACCAAATTCCGGGGGAGTTCCAGGAAAGGCCCAGTTTAATGCAGGTGCATTGACTCTCCTTAGGAACTGAAGCTGTGGAATGATGGTTACAGTTGCACAAGTCCTCAGACCTGGTATCTGCAGAGCTATAAACTTGAGACAAAGGTTATGCAATTGGTTTTGGTCTCACACAGGCATGTTTCTTTAACTGGAACTGCCATAAGCTTCAAGCTGAAGTCTGGGATGTTTTTTCCAAAAGGTCGTGCTGCTGTCTTTCTGCTCCTAAATCTCCAGAGAAGCATGACCATAAGTGTAAAATACTTTTAGTAAAATCATTTAGGTATTCTCAGCCCAAGGTACACACAGTGCTGTTTTTGTCTTCTTCCAAGGCAGCTTTCAAATACAGGAGTGCCTCAGAATTAATTTTTTCATGGATTCAAGAGACTGTACCAGCTACAGATGCTGCAGATACCATGTGTAAGAGTGAAAACTCTTGTGCTTTGAACGTGCCTCGAAGAGTAGCAACATCACCTTAAGCACACTCCCCCTGCCAGAGCGCCTCACCCTAGGTCATGTCACCCAGGGCTCTGTCCATCCTGGACTTGACCACCGCCAGGGATGGAGCATTTACCACTTCTCTGGGCACCCAGTGCCAGTGCCTCAGCACCCTCACAGTAAAGAACTTCTTCCTTATCTCTAACCTGAACTTCCCTGTTCCAGTTTGAACCCATCAGCCCTTCTCCTAGTGCTACAGTCCCTGATGAAGAGTCCTTCTCCAGCGTCCTTCTCCAGCATTCTTGTAGCCACCTTCAGATACTGGAAGGCTGCTATGAGGTCTCCATGCAGCCTTCTCCAGGCTGAACAGCCCCAACTCTCTCATCCTGTCTTCATACAGGAGGTGCTCCAGTCCCTGATCATCCTCATGGCCCTCCTCTGGATTTGCTCCAAGAGCTCTATGTCTGCCATATGTTGAGGACACCAGAAGTGCATATGTACTTGTCATATACAGAAGTGATAATGTACTTGTCATCTAGATGTATATGTATGCCCTTCTGTGTCTGGAAAACAAAGTGGCTTTATTTTTTCTGGCTATACCTGTATACAAATCAGTCAGGAGTGGCTTATGTACACAGGAATCCTTATGGACCATCTTCCTCTGGGTTGCCTGTATATGGAGTAAGTTGGTAGTCTGTGGGCCCAGGTGCTTGTCAGAACTCCTCTGAGTCTTGACAGATTTTCAGTAGAAAAATGGGAAACTTCTTGGGGTTTATCACAGAGATGAAAACTGACCTATTTCTTCAGTTTTAAAATCCTTAAACTGCTGTTAGGTTCATTCAGTTATCACAGCAAATTGGTATTGTACAGGATCCGTTTTCAGCATAAATTATGTTTTTATTTGAGTTATAGAAAAAACTTCTTACAGTTCAACTGTTCTTGTTTTTTACTTTCAATACAAGACTCATAATCCTGAAGGTTTTCAGAGATGTGACTAGTGCTACATTTGCAAACCCTTCTGCATCATTTAACATGGAATGCAGTGGATTTTCTGACAAGCAGGCATGACTTGCGCCTTGTCTTCCTTAAGCTCATCACTTCAACTTTGAGCTGATTTTTCCTTCCTCCTTGTTGTGGAAGACTAGATCCTAGTTACTCAGTATGCCCACTGAGCAGGAAGAATCCTAAGTATTTTAGGTAATTCTTGCCTTGCTGTGTCCTAGTTAGATTCTGATTGACTCCTACAGACACTTTCTGTTCTGCTGGATGAATCAGCTTCTCTTCTTCCATTTTGGTCTTGTGATTATGACAAGGGGCTGAAACTTCATGAGATGGCTTCATAAATCATCAGTTAGTTGTGGTCAGACAGTGAGATAACAGATGTTCTGATGGGTGGAGTCCCAGTGCAGAGAGGTCAGTTTGTTGCTGTTAATTCATGTGTGACTTTATGCTTAGTCTTATGCTTAGATCTCAGCTTGATAGAACAGGTACCAGGTGTATAGAACTTTCTTCCCCACCTGGTGCTAGATTTTTACTCATAGAATGTGTCCTTGTATTTCAATTTAGCTTCTCAAGATGAGTAAGGTTACTGACTCAATCTTTCTTGTTAACAGCTGACGACATTCCCTGGACATCCATTCCTTAAAGTTGAGGCAACTTCTAAGTTTCTTTGTTTTAACTTTTGCACTCCTGTTGTAGGTGAACACAGCCAGCCTTGACTCAACATGTTAAAGCATTTTGGTAGACCATTCTTCTCAAGGATAAGTCCCATTGGTAATGTAAATCCAACACAGTTACATCTTTTTCATGATGACTGTGTTAATATCTTTTCAATTTTGTTCCTTGAGCTTTATGCTTCTATAATATATGAATTGGATATGAAAAAATAAATTGGAACTCTGTGAGATATAAAACGCAACCAACCAAACCAGCCAGCAAATTATAGTAGCAATTAGGAAATAAAACCACAAGCTTCCCAGGTGGATGTTCAGGATCTTACTTACACTCACAAATTCAGTTTTAAACACTGTTTCTGGGAGTTGACAGTGCAGAAGCTCTCAGATGAAGATGGTGTCTGAGTCTGTTTCACCATGTGTGGTAAGATTTATTGTTACAGGCATATTCAAATCATGGTCCTAGATGACATAAACCATATAATCCCTGTTAGGAATTGCATTCATCCCACAACAGGGACAAAATACTTGTGTCTGTGTGTTGGTTTGTAGTACAGAAATTCTGCCTTCCTATCCAAGCCACAAAAAAAAAAAGAAAAATGGACCCTAGATTCAGTAATCCTGATTTTCTGGGTGCTACTAGCTGTGTGTAACCTGCTTTCTCTCCAGTGTGCATTGCAGTCTTTGTACTAAACTGTGTCAAAACTTATTTGAGGAGTGACGGTTACTGTAATCCTTTATTCTCTGTATGAAAGATATGAGGTATTTGGTGGAGCTTTTAGTTGGGCTTTCTGAGCACATGTGACAGCATTTCAGTGAGTACCTGGAGTTACTCATTTTTCCATTTTTACCTGCAGCCATGGGGAATTTCAGTCATATAGTGGAAATGGAACTAATTCTCTGTTCCTGTGGAGGTTTGTTGTTAATGTCTTCTTTGTTGGAAAGTATAGCATTGGTTTAGTCTTCAGTAAGGTGCTTTTGCTGTTCAACGGAGCTAATCGGCCCGTTCTTGTATCTTCACAGCTTTCCCATGGTTTGGCATGGACATTGGGGGAACTTTGGTGAAACTTGCATATTTTGAACCTATTGATATCACTGCAGAGGAGGAGCAGGAAGAAGTTGAAAGCTTGAAGAGCATCCGCAAATACCTGACTTCCAATGTAGCCTATGGATCCACAGGCATTCGAGATGTCCACCTTGAGCTGAAAGACTTAACGATTTTTGCTCGAAGAGGAAATTTGCACTTTATTCGGTTCCCAACTCAAGATTTGCCTACTTTTATCCAAATGGGAAGAAATAAGAACTTTTCCACACTACACACGGTGCTGTGTGCCACCGGCGGTGGCGCTTACAAGTTTGAGGAAGACTTTCGCACAGTAGGTAGCCTGTCTTTCCTTGTCCTGAAGCTGCTGCTGAAGGCACTGCTGGGCATGGTTAAAATAAGCAGTATGCTGAAAAACTGAAACGTTCAAATATAATTAATTACTCATTTGTTTTTCAGCCTGAAGCATGATAATCTAGAAATATGCTTTCTGACCATAATAAACACGAAGGTCTAATGCTAACAGCATACTAGGAACTTCCATGAATGCAGTGAAATGCAGGGCACTCTGGAAGTTAACTGTGAGGTGCTTGGCTCACTGTGGGTTTTCTTTCCTAAGCAGTCTTTGCTGATAGTTTTTAAGTGTTTGTGAATGGGATTGTCCTCATTAATTTAGTCCAGTGAAGTGTTTAGAGGTCTGTGACAAAATGCCTGTCTCAAAGACAGTCTTTTTTCAGCTGCAGAGTGGTTTGCAATTTTCCTGAGGTGATTTGACTTCCCTTGATGATCATAACTGATTGTTTGGTAGGCGAAGACAGTTGTTACTGAGACTCTTACCACAGTATCCAGCAAGCCCATGCCCTAGTTTTAAAGCGGCTGCAGAACTCTTGTGCTCTTATAGACAAGACAAATCAGTAAGACAGAATGTTTGGTTTCAAAAAAAATCTACTGTTTCTGTTCCTGTACCAGTTTTGCTTTGAGCTGGTAGAACTGTTCGTGGGTAGGGTCATGATTTGTACAGAAGAGCTAATTCATTATAAATCCCCACAGAAATATTTGATGTTCAGTTCCCTGATCTGCCCAGCAGAGAGGCTTCTCAGTCGTGTCATGGCAAGAAAAGCTGAAGGGCCCTGGGGGATGAGGTGGTGACTAACAGTGCTGTGGCCTGGTACTGATGTCAGTCAGCAGTGTGCAGTCCAGTCTGATTGCGCAACTTCCTGACCTCCCTGTGGGCTGCTTTCTAAATGTGAGCTCACTTGATTCACAGAGAGACTGAGGGTTTCCCCATAGATTAGCTGCCTAATTGCACTCTTAACTGTTGGAACTCTGTGCAGTGTTAAGGGAGAAAGTGTGAGTGCTCTGTGAAAGCTCAGAGTTCAACTGGTTTAAGCGTTATGTGGAATTACAGCCTTCCTGGAGTCCAGAGCACCTGTTGAATTGTCCTTGTGCTTTAGGACAGATCAGCGGCTTAAATATCACATGCAAAACTGAGGAGGAACCATAATAAGCCTGAAGTCCCATAGAATTTATGCCTTGTGGTTTTCTTACTATCCTTAGAGTCTTAATGAAGTTGCAAGAATATTTAGCATGATGCCATTAAGAATTTTATCTGCTGACATCTTAGAAATGACTGTTTGACATCTAAGGAAACCTTGAAAAGATGTGCAGGTGTGTGAGTTTCACTAAGATGTCACTTGATGGGGCCTGTCCTATGTTTGGTGACTTATTTTTATTTAGATTCATGAAAAATGTGAATTTTTCAATGGATTAATGTCAGTTTACCTCAGAAGTTGTCTCTGGTCTTACCAAAGCAGGTATTTATTCTGCCTGTTGGTTTGTGATTAGAGTCTCAGATCTAGATTTGTAGTCAGAGTTATTTGCTAACTGTTGTGTTCAGAATTCACCTCTCAATTCTTTGTTGGCTTTATAGTGGGATTGAAGCTCCTGAGCAGCTTCTTAAAGTTAGGCAGTACAAGTACACTCACAAATGGGTAACATGTTTAAGCAATGTTAGAACATGTTGACACTGTCTCTTTTATCTTTTTACCACAGATTGGAAACCTTCAGCTGCACAAACTGGACGAGCTTGACTGCCTTGTGAAAGGCTTATTGTATATAGACTCTGTCAGCTTCAATGGGCAGGCAGAGTGCTATTATTTTGAAAATGCCTCAGATCCTGAGAGATGCCAAAAGATGCCTTTTAACCTGGATGATCCATACCCATTGCTGGTTGTTAACATTGGTTCAGGAGTCAGTATTTTATCAGTCCATTCCAAAGACGACTATAAAAGAGTAACTGGAACAAGGTAACTTAATGACCGAAGTTGGAGTTGCTACTCTACAGAACAGTCTCCTGTTTTCAAAGTGGTTTCTGTCCCTAGCTCCCCACACCTATTCCTTCTCTCACTGTAGCATGGAAAAGTATTTTATATTCAGTTTACAGCTGCATTCACTGAAGTCAGAAGCCCATTCCCATAATTCTGTTATTGAAGAGATTTGGCAAGTATCTTAGCAGATGATGAGTGCTGGACATGCTCTGTAGTAAGAGCTTTACAGGTTTTGTCCCAGGTTTTGATAATGTACCCAGTGAACCTGGTTTTATTATAAGTATGTCCACATATGTTTTAGAATTAATGATCAAGGATCAGTCAGTGGCAAGACTGACGTATTTAGGGAGGTTATCTCTGATTAAGTCTTTCAGCATACAGATTGAAAGTTTATGTTAGCTCTTATCGTATAGTTAGCTTCTTGTAACTAACTTATATGAATGTTAAATTGATTGGGAGCTGTTCATGTTGTGAACCTTAAGCAAGAAAGCAGAAAGCTTGGTATGTAAGTTGGAGGGCCTTGTTTGTTTTGTTAGCTGGATGCCAAGATATTCCTCCTTGATACGAGGAAGCGACTGTTGTTTTTTCTTCTCAGTCTAGGTGGAGGGACCTTTCTTGGTCTGTGCAGTTTGTTGACAGGCTGTGAAAGTTTTGAAGAAGCTCTGGAAATGGCCTCCAAAGGAGACAGCACGCATGCTGACAAACTCGTTCGAGATATTTATGGGGGAGACTATGAAAGATTTGGCTTGCCAGGGTGGGCTGTAGCATCCAGGTAAGCAAGAGACCTTTTTGTTTCTTCTTTTGCTGGTCTATGGGAGGCTTCAAAACCAAGACTTAAACTATTAATACCAAGAAAATTGCTTTTTTGCAAACCTCTCTTGTAGTTAAGCTAAATGTAGTTATCCTAAATATACATATCCTCAGTTTTCCAGGTTTAAAGCAGCGTGCAACCTGCTAGCTAGGTACTGAAGAAAGTGTATGAAGAGTGGTATGTCATACACAGCTTCACGAGTCAGAGTGTGAGGTGATAATATATACAGCTTCACATGAGAGAGAGTGAGGTGATCACAGGAGTGGCAAGAACAAAGTGCAAAGATGCTGTGGTTTAACCCAGCAGGGAGCTAAACAATACACAGCTCCTTGCTCACCCTGCCTTCAACAGCATGATGGGGGGAGAATTGGGAGGGACGTGGGTTGAGGTTTCTAGGACAGAAACAGAAGGGAAAACAATAGTAATGGTAATGATGAAAGAATTAGAACATACAAAACAAGTGATGCACGATGCATTTGCTGACTACTCAAGTTTTATTTCCATGGGGGAAGGTTATTGGTGATGTTACAGCTTCTCTACCCTTAAGAAATATAAGAAGATTAAACTTTGGGAGTGAAACTAATATATGCATAAGAGAGTTCATTTAATCTTTGGTTTTATTCAGTAATAAGAGGTCTTAATTCACAGTAGCTTAATTCTCCCTCTCCATCTGGCTAAATCCAGGCCTGTTGAGAGAGCACATGATAAGAAGTCTTAATATGTGCAGACTTCACACTTTTAGTCATTACATCTTAACTCTGTATATAGGTACTTGTTATTCTTGTTTACTTTTTAAGACTCCTAAGTTCTTTAATGACTTTCTGAGTTTTAGAATAGTCTGAATTCCAGTTCTCTGAACTGACTTAGGTATGGCACAGAGTCCTTAGTGGTAAAATGCCAGGCATAGCCGTGAATTCTTGTCGTGTCATTACTATTTGTAAAAAATGATCTACCAAATATAGTAATGCAGATGCCCTTCTCATCCAGAACTCTTCATTTATACAACCAAAATTGCAGTCTATCTGCTGTTTTATTTTCTGTTTGAGGTTTGTTCTTCTATCAGTAGATACTGGATAGATATTGTGAGTGGGGAAGCAAGCATGAGAAGTTGGAGGTTTCACCAGTCAGACTTAGACATTGACTTAATTTACAGGAAATAGATTTGCAGAGTAGTCTTGCTTAAGAATAAGACGGCCTTTGCTGTAGATGGTTCTTCGTGGTAGTGAAACAATCTAAACAGATATGTGTTGTCAGGGGTCATTATGGTAACAAGATTAACTGTTTCCTGTGAAGGAATAAACACCCACGTTGTAGTGTCAGTTGTCAGATTGCTGTATTTAATACAATCTTAAAAAAGGAGCTACTTAAGAACAAACACAAGGCATAACTTATGTTATAGCATAGAAACTATACTGTGAACAAAGGCACATGAATCACTTTGTGCTTAATGGAAATTTTTCCTGTTCTAGTTTCGGGAATATGATCTACAAAGAAAAGAGAGAGTCTGTTAGCAAAGAGGATCTTGCGAGAGCCATACTGGTCACCATCACCAATAACATTGGGTCTATTGCCCGGATGTGTGCAGTAAATGAGGTAAATTCTGACAAGGAAATGATCTGTCTATAGGTCTGTTACTTGGTTTCAGATTAAGTTCCTTCTAAAATAATGTATCATTTTAAACTTTTTAGTACCTTCTGCAATGAAAAAAAATCATGTGGTATCAAAGAACAAGGAATTGGTTCAGAATATTTTGACTGTCTTTGGAGAAGTAGAACAAGGATATCTAGGGTAAGCTGATAAGGAGGCCTTTAGATTAGCTTTGCTGGGGAATGGAGCCTGCAGCCTGCAGATTAATGAGGGAGCTGGGGAGCAAAGGATGTTGTGATGAAAGGCCTTGAAATCTCCTTGCAAAAACAGGATGATTATGGGCCCAGCTTACATCTTTGTTTGCTGACATATGCAGCGTGGGGTACAAGAGGACCTCTTGTTGCATTAAAGGGGAAGGTAAACCCCTTACTTTACAAAAGGGGTCCAGGAACAGCCCTAATATGCACCTATCAGCCCGAGTGCGTCAGATATCGGATTCACTGACAGTACACAACTGTCTGTCCGAGCGCGTCTGGTATTGGATTCACTGATAATGCACCACACCACAGGTTCAGTTGTGCTCACAAACTCTCACAGCCACACTG
>JASSUY010033281.1:13281-28088 GCA_032466535.1 Forpus xanthops
TTGTACCATCTCGTTCCCATCTTTTTGCTGAAGTTAGGACAAAGCGTAACTGCGAGATCTCCACCTCGCCCCACTCTGCCTGTTACAGGAACCACTGTGAAGTGCATATTCCTGGCATACCAGGTGCGGCTGCATCTCATCCCGAGAGGCCCTTAAAGTCCGTTTCTCTCTTTTATGTGTGGACAATGCTGCATTTTGAATTTAATTCCCAATTACATTTCCCGATTGTTCCACACCTCTTAAGTTCTGCTTATGTGAGACTATTACAACTTCTACTGGAAGGTAGCATGTCAGATCACAAGCAAGCCATACGTCTAGGTGTACTGGGGATGATTTCCTGTCACAAGTGCTAGGCAGACTGTCTAGGCAAGCATGGTGCTGGACTTGGTGTCTGTGAGTGAAGAACTGGTCAGGGGTTTCAATTACAGCCTTAAAACACTAAGAATTTTAATTCTTGGGAAAAGTAAAGAAGAAAGTATCGGAATGGAGTCTCTAGATGGACTTGAGTAGAATAAGATGCTAGTTCTGGGGGGGTTTTGGAAGCAAGATGTTGTGGGAGGTTTTCCTAATGTCATAAGGAGCCCAGAATAGCTCACTGATCTTCCAGGATAGCATCCTCATGGCAAGAAGTGGTATACAGACTGGCTAGGGAGTAGCACTGCAGAAGAGAGGAGGCTGCTGGCAGTTGAACTGGACAAGGGTCTGCATGGTGAAGGCTGACCTTGCGCAAGGATATAGGCAGCAAGTCAGAGGGGGTGATACCTTGAGCACAACCTCTTTATTTAGGAATATTCCTCTTTCTGTAGGAATAGAAGATAATGGGTGTCTGAGCACCAGGGGTTTCCTCACTTGTTATCCAGAAACTGTATGAAGTGTGGTTTAGTAACAGCTTTCTTAGAGGAGACTGAGGGTAGCTGTACCCAGAGCTTTGCTTAAAACCTATGGATGTGATAGTCTCAGAAATACCAACTTGTCGGCTGCAGTGACCCTCCTGTTGCTTAGGAGCAAACAAAGTAATATCTTTTTCTGGATCTACCATTGCAAGTTCTCCCTCAGATTTCTTCTCTGTCTTTCTCTCATGTCAGTCTTGGAGAAGAAAATTAACTTTGTGGTTATTAAGTTAATTTTGCCTTTTTGGTTTATGGCAAACTTGATAACAATACTTAAAATGAGGATGAAGTTGAAAGTACATACTAATCGTCTGAGGCAAATGTAAGCTACTTAAGGGTGGAGATAAAGGAGTACAGAGAACTCAGAAACTTCACAAAGAAGCTTTATTTCAAGGTTTTTGGTCTAATTCCAGCTGTTACAGAACTGCATGGATGCGTGAATTTATAGCTTGAACTGATACATAAAGATAAAAAGCAATGAATTATTTCAGCTTCCTCCTGTACAACAGAATTATGTTTGGGTTACTTAACAGTGTGTTTACTTTTGTCTTCACTGTGGACTGCTGAACATGGGGAAATACAACTGCATGTTTAGTCGTTTGACTGCAGGTTGAGTTATCCTGCTAGTTTTTGTAACTTGGATATGAGCATTTGTCTAATGTAACTAAATGCTTAGTTAAACACTGTGCTAAGCACTAACACAGTTAAATGTTTTGGTTCTTGCTCTCATAGCACTCAACCACTGTTCAATGTTGCTTCCACTCAGTGTTGGATTTCTTTCAGTCTGGGGAAAATTGAAAGATTTTCACATTTTCTCATTTGACTTGATTACAACTCACAGCTCACTTCTAGTGTTTAAGTGTCGGTCTAATGTTATGCTGAGGTAGATTGATGTCTGAAGATGAAAGAAACATCTGTTATGTCTTACTGTCTTCGGCTTCTTTACAGTGCTGCCTTGTTGCATAAGGATCAAGCAGCATTGTACAGGGCTATGAAGGCATTGAGTCTCCTCTACTAAATACAAGTGCTTTTCATTTAATTTTACTTTTAGCTGGGCTGTTTCTTTGGTTTGATTACTGCAAATGCTCACTTCTCTGAAACACAAATTCTGCTTCTCTGTTAACTAGGTCCTTCAGTTCTTGAGGGTTCCATTTTTTTTCCTTTTTGCCAAGTAATGGTGTATTGTGAAGTTTGGAACTTTAATTATGGGTTGTTTGGGTTTGTTTTGGGGCTTTTTTTCTTGCTGGAGACAGCCTGTTGTAGCTTAGTTTGTCAAAGCTGTGTTAAACAGTGAAAAGACTTAATCCTTTGCTGTTACTCTCTTCTCTTTAGAAAATCAACAGAGTTGTGTTTGTTGGCAATTTCTTACGCGTGAATACTTTGTCAATGAAGCTTCTTGCATATGCACTGGATTACTGGTCAAAAGGCCAGCTGAAGGCCTTGTTCCTTGAACATGAGGTAAGCTTTGGTTCATTTATCTCTATGTATTGTGTCACCCAAAGCAGATGTATTGAGTAGCTCTCATGAGTGTGATGTCCTGACACCCCGAGTTCTCGGTAAACACTGAAAGTCAAAGAGGTTGATCATGCTGTGCTGGTTCTGTGGGCACAGCGTGCTCTGACAGAGAAGTACTGAAGTTGCTTTGTGGTATCTTGATTCACACTGTAGATCTTTGGAGAAGGATAAGAAAATGTTGAGGGCTGTGCCAAGTCTTTCTTTGGTTTTGGGTAGAAACAATAGTAAGTATTTTATTTCACATTGCAGAGGGATCTAAATCATGGGCCTTTGAAATACTTCTGTTGTTCTAAACTGAGCTTGAGCAACATCTCAGAAGTCAAGACTGCTTTTAACAAGGACTGCTTTCATAGCAGCTCTAATACACCTTGAAGTTGTTGTGGTTTTAGGTTCTGAGTCCTACTTGCTTTTGGGCAGGTTAGTCTAGATCTGTATCCATATATAATGAGTGTAGATCAGTGTGTAATGCTGAGACACTTGACCTGTTCTGGTGAAAATATAGTCAACCAGTATTAATTACAGGTGCAACAGTTGAGAGACTTGTAGCTTCTTGGCAGTGGGATGGCAGGTTTTGTCCTCAATTTGATGGTTTGCAAACAGCCGTATATCTGTTCTCCTTCAATAAATTTTCACAACTGTTTTCCCTTCCTGCTGCTTCTGAGGCTGACAGTAATCTGTCTTGGTGCTAGTGGCTGCAGTAATAGCAGAATAGTGCCTTGGTAGTTCTACCCCTTCACATTCTCTTGGATAAATTTTAAATTCCTGCATTTGATCAAGTGTAGATGCCAGACACAGGTATTTCGTAGTTACAGGGAGGGGAAACATCCTGCTTCCCAAAATGGGGAAAGTAATTCCACAGGAGAACACACTTGTATGCTTATCTGCATACAAACAACCCCAAAATAGTGCTGCGGTATGGATGTAATACTTTACAAATGAAGTGCAGTTAAAGAAACATTTGATTTCTACCTTAGGAATAGTGTTGCTCTTGGGTACTGAAGATTCTTTGGCAACCAAAATAAGCAGCTTCTCTAGGAAAACCAAACTTTATTTCTGTGCTTTAGGAATCACTCATACATGTCTTAAAAGTTCTGCAGTATAGGGGAAGGCTTGGGATAAAGTCTTCTGAAGCGAAGCTTGAAAGGAAGGATAAAATGTTCCACAAAGCTTAAAAAATTTTTATGAAAGATTAGCTATCACAAGTGTATGGTGGGCTTCCTGTAGCATTGGTCCATTGGCTGCTCTGTTGTCACTGAAATGTGATTAATGCAGAATTTACTTTAACCTGAAACCTTCCTCTGTTTGTTTTGAACAGGGATACTTCGGAGCTGTGGGTGCTCTTCTTGGGCTGCCAAATTTCAGTTGAGATACCAGATGTCACTACACTGAACTATTTTCCACCTTAATGACACATGTTTATGGCAAGGGGAGCTAAATCCAGGGAGGGGGGAGTTAAATAGCAGATTTTCTGTAACTGCTTTTAAGAAGTGATTAGCTACTGAATATTGCTGTTATGAGGAAGGGGGTTTCACTCTGTTGGGCATTGAAAAGTCAATTGTTTGAGGATATCATTTATGTTCTTTGGTACATGTAGCCAGTATTGAACTTCTAATATGCAATGCATCCTCTGAAAACAAGCTTCCAGAAGAAGGAATGCCAACCTTAAAGTGCTCAGCATGAAAATGTTGCAAGTTTACTCCTGAGGCTTTAGGCCCAACAGTTCTGTATGTATTTTCCTTAGTTATACTATATTATGAGGGCAGTTTTCCATATGTACTTGCAGACAAAAGCCTTTAAAAACAATAAAGTACCATACACAGGGTGAAGAAAACATAGACAACTGCTTCCCCCAGTAAGAATAGTAACTATTTTTATGTGTAATGGTAGTAATGGTTTCATTTTCCATGTGAAGAATGGAAACTCAAAAAAACAGCCAAAGCAGCAGGTGAAGCAGTTGATGTTTTGAAGTTTTTGTGAAGGTACTCACTTGCCCTCTTCATTTCTTTGAAGATACAACTGGTGTTTTGGGAAGATGCCCTCTGTCTGTGGTATGATTTAGTCAAGAGTTTAATGATTAATGAAGGCAGGTTTTGGGGTTGGGTTTTGACTTTGGTTTTGTGATTTTGATGGGGTTTTTATGAGGACATGACTTCTAAAATGCCTTCTGGTGAGGTTTTTGGGTGTCTCATCAATTCTGACATCATGCATCATTATTTATGAAGGTACCACAAAGCCTGAGAGAACTGGAGAAACCCATATAAAATAGACTACATATGGGACCTTCTCATCCTGATGCTTTGGCTCATTACTGTGGAGGTTTGGGAAATTTCTGCCCCATCCTACTAATCTGAAAATACTGTTTCTCCTTAATTTTAATCTAACTAGATACTGAAAACGAAAGGGTGTTAGCTTGCTTTTGGAGTTGGAAGTTTGGTTTTGATGGTGGAAGACAACATCAGAGTTTGTATTGCAGCACCAAACGGACCAATATTTAGTGCACTTGAACTATGGAACCATTCATCAAATTGTGGCCTTGAGATAAAATCTGTTATCTGGAACTGATCTTTGGGGTTTTCTCTATGCTTTTACAGTTGTGATTATTGTGATAAGTTTAGTCCTGAAGCCAGGGCATGAGATCTGAAACTTCTAAGGACATTCTACAGTCATTAACTACATGACTCTGTGGACTAAAGAGCTCCCCAATTTTATGGTTTCTCTTTAATGTTGAATGTTTCCTCTAGGTGCATGAGGAGCAGTCAGACTAGAACCCATTCTTACCTTGAGGTTTAAGGTATTTTTAAAGCTGATTGCTCCAGTATCCCACAGTATGGCTGTGTTGTATTCACAGACACATCCACTTAGTGTGCTAGAAACCTCTGTGTGCTGTTTTCAGTCTTCTCTTCCTTTGCTTAAAATTCAAAGCCCCATACTAACATTAGTTTATTATTTTTAATTCTTTTCTGTGGTCTTTTAAGAGTACAGTAACGTAGAGCAGCCAGCTCATGAAACCCAATGCCAATCGCAGATGCAGTTCCATTCAGTGTTGCTTTTCCTTGTACTCATTCTACCTTTCCATTGTGCTTGCCTTTATGTTTCATTATAGGTTTTTAAAAACCAAATCACACTCAGTTAAACTGGTCTGATGCTGAATCAAAGCACTTCAGACAAGAAGCTAATACGGTTTTTATAGAAGGTCTCTACAACTGCCATATACTGATCCTTTCAAGTTCTGATTGACTATGGAAAGCAACCTGTATTTGGTTAGAAAATGCAGTAGAAACTTCATTTTCTGGGTGTTTTGACAGCTGCCTGAACATTTTGCAGATCACCTGCATATGTTTTTTGCCAAGTGAGATGTTTTTGGACACTACAGCTTGATTAGAAACAGTTCCTTCAGCCCATACTTATCACTACTTTACTTCTTGTTTTGTGATACTGAAAGAGCTGCTCTCAAAGCAGTAGTTGAGCTTACTTGTGTATTTAAGCAGAAGCACATGCAGAAGATGATAACATAGTGACCATGGTTAATTTAAACCATTTGAAGTTGATGTGGCCTAAGATGCATTTTTAAAGTGAATTTTACAGAGTTAACAGAGTAGATTAATGGAGTAATCCTTACATAGCTGTACCATACAGAAAGTATTGTGAGAAAGTATATACTACCTCTGTTACTTCCCTTGAGCTTCTAAAAAAAATGGATTTCTTTTACTAGTTTCATTAGCACAATGGTTACTTCATCACAAGAGCAACCAGAGAGGTTGTCAAATCCTACTGTGAAGCCCAGGGTCCTGTATTTAAGCCACATCTTTGGGTTTCGTTTCATTCTCTGCCAATGTAGAACTTGTTACTTGTCTCTAAAGATTGACTCTACCAGCAGTAGCAATGCTAGGCATCAGAGTTGCAAGATGAGCCTTAAAGTATTTCTGTCTAAATTCTTTTCTATATAGATTGAAAAGGTTTGTGTCTTTTATACAGATCACTCAAGGAACTGGCTTTTTCCTGATCTGTGTTTTAACTTTCATCATTGCCATTTCTTTTCCTTAAACCTAACTGCTTGAAGCAGCTTTAGAGTGAATTGATTGAATGTGATGTGCTACAGTAGTGACAAGTGGAGGTTTTCTTGGGGCTGATACTGTCTTTTCAAGTGGAACCACTTCTCTAGAGGAAAGTTGTGGTATTTCTTCTCAAGGACAATGTAAGGCTCACTGTGAATGTGTAAACGTTTTCAGCTCCATCTGCCATGTGAGTGCCTTTTTGTTTTCTCATGCAATGCCAATTTTGCCAGTACTGGTACTTTATCCATGAGATTTCCTAACCAGTGTTGCTTTCCAGAGAAATGGCAGGTAATTGTTGGCCTCAGACATGATCCCTTCAATCTAGTGTAGCTAGAGAGTCCAGGAAAACAGCATCAGCTTTCTGCTTCCTGTCCCTGGAGCCCTTGTCTTGGGGCTTCTGCATTTCTTGGTCTCCCCACTCCCGCTTGGCCTGTGTAAGTATTACAGGTTTATTTTGTCAGTTTCTTCCTAAAACTCATGCAGGCTTTTAGTCAGGTAAATACTGATTGTTTCTGGCAATGAAGTTCAGTTTTAGATGAAGCTATTCCAGGTGGTATGGCTGTTAATCACTTCCACTTTTCTCGATCTACTAGGGGTAGCTGCAATTTGAACAAGAAGAGAACTTCTGCAGTACATTTTGAATGCTTAGCAAGCTGGAATTCAGCATACCCTCAGCATTCTTTATTGAAGCCAGCAGAGGTTTAAGTCTAAACACTTCTTCATTCTTTTTAGTTAAAGCCTCAATAGATTTTACAGTTCAGAGAGGAGCAGTGCTGATAAACTTTATTTATCTAAGAGTTTGGTCAAGGTTTTCAAGGGGTATTCAGATGTGTCCTGCCTTTTGAAGATCCTTCTCCTCTCTCTGCTGTTCTGGAAACAAGCCCCTGTGGGATTCTGCCACCACCTGCATTCATGATTTGAGAGTTAGAGCATGGAACATGTACAAAGCCATGCTGTCCCACTTAGTTGCAGCCTGTATATTAAGAACAAAAGTTCTCTTCTGGCTTCTCATAATGGATTAAATATTTCTTCAGCCGTACTGTGAGATTCCTACTTGTATTTGCGTTGTTGGTAGTATACATGCAAGTTGATTTTATTGCCTTTAAGGGTTGTAATGCCAACTCTTTGTCTCTATCCAGTATAGGTCTTCAGGAAATACCTACTTCCAGAGAAGTTGCAATAACTTCTCATTTCTAAATGTTTCAGAATAACAGTGCAATTTTAACATTTGGAACTAACTGAAGTGTCTTTTGTCTGGAGCAAATCTTTGCCTCTTGAAGACTAGATGGTCATTAACTTGGGTTGATGCCTGAATTGGTATTCAACCTATTTTGAAATGTCACTTTTACAATTCACATGCTGGAAAGTAGATAGTTGTAGTCCTGAGGAAACAGGTTAGCAGGGGTGAAGGTCAGTGCAGTTCTGTTGAGCTGGTTGAGCTTGGCTTTTTATCCTCGGTCCATTTACACACACAAGACTAGCTCTTAGTGTTTTTCTAGCAACAGGACTGTCTACATCCTTTATTTGGATTGTGTAGGCTTTAAACCCATGTAATACATAAAAGTGAACAAAAACCTGTGGGTCAGATGAGAAGTCTTTGACCAAGACCTGTAGGTCACACTGCAGATCTGGGAACAGACTTGCCACATCCAGTTCCTGATTTGGTTGTGTTAACTTTTCCACTTCCCATTAACACGCAGTGAGGGGGGCAGACTTAACACTGATTGTGGATGAAATGGGTGATTAACTCCTCAGACATGACCATGGGAGATAAAAATATGCTGTAGCACAGTGTAGAGGGAGAATTCTGTGCTTCCATTCTTAAAGTTTTATTGATGTAGTCCAAAACGCGTCACCAGTATTCTGACATCTGTGATAAGATTACCAATTCTGAAAGTCTGCAATTAATTTAATTAGGTTTTACTTCACACATATAAAGCATATTAAATATTCTTAAAACCCCACTTTCTGAAAACATCTCAAAAGATGCTGTAGTGTATTTGTAATTATTAATGTGCTAATGGAATATGTTTGAGCAGTTTAGGTTTGCACAACTGAGTACCAAATCCTGCTCACTTTAGTTACTTGGGTAGGTGATTCTCTTCAGTGAGGACTGTTTTAAACTGATGAGCAGGATTTGGCCTTGAGGTCTTATGCCTGGGAACACAGTCATGCTACTTTGCATATTCCTGATGGTGCTAAATCCTCTGTTGAAAATAAAGATTCTAAATAGAAATTGTAAATAAAATATTTATGATCTAGTCCTTTTGACAGACTGAAATGTTATCATTTGCAGATACTTTCTTGGCCTTATTTCAAGTTTCTCTTGTGTTTTTATTTAGACTATGTGGGCTGTGTTTGTCAGCATGGCAAGTCATTGGGAAGGCTGGCTTCCCATGCTGCTTTCTGTAACGTTCCCCTTGTGCATTAGGATACAGATGACTTTTCGTTGCCAGATTTCAGTGTTACCCTTCATCTTGTTTTGGTTCGGTAGCTGGTTAAACAAGTAGTATCAAGTAGAACATGATTGGTATTTGTTCCCTGCTAAAACTTCCAAGAAAATCAGTCATTACTGGGGAGGTTGTTAAAAATGCAAAAATACCCATTGAAGATGATGTTTAAAGTTAAATGTGTTCATTAGTCCTGCCTATAAAACTGGAATATGGTGTGTCAGCTGCTGATCTTTGCTATGGATTGCATTTTACCATTCTTCTAGCATCAGTTTAAGAACATTGTAAATAAAAACTTTGGGAGGAGGTATTTTAGATTCAGATTGTTCATTGCAAAAGAATTTTAACTAAAAGCCTAGTGAATTAGTAATTTGAGACATATGAAAGTGCCACACCTAGAACTTGAAAATTAGTGTGTTGGTGTGATAGCATTTAGAGGGCTTTGATAATGTGCACTTCTTTACATTCCTGAGTTTTGGCATTAAACAAAGGAGTATTTAATTTTCCATCTTCTGTCTTGTCATATTCAGGCCTTGTCATTGTCATTTGATATCTTCGAATACTTTAGTGAGTTAGCGAAATAAAACAGGTAAGTTTTGAAATCGGAAACCCTGGTAGGGTAAAATCCTCCGAAGAGCCATTTGCTTAAGTTGCCTTATTCTATTACATTGCACTCATATTACGTCTCCACTTCCTTGTTTACTGTTCAGACACTGAAGATGTGATGTACAAATACTGTGCTACAAATCTTTATTCATAAATTACTGCTCAATACCATTGTGTCACCTGTTAATACAGCTCTTGTAAATGACCCCTTTCTGCCATCTCTAATACAGCTCTTGTAAATGGTTTAAATTATTTTCTTTTCTAGATTCTCATTACTGAATGTACAGATTAGATCCCTTTAATAATGTCCCTGAGGAATTTGATTGGGGCCCAAATATGACCAATGCTGTAATTCATCCCATCAAAACTGTAAATAATTCTTTACTGCTTCTTTGCATGGATGAAGTTTGGATTTCATTTACTTTGTGATAACCCAACTCCTCTGTGATGGGCCTACTTTTTACAGTTTATTTTTTCTGGGTTTATTACCATTTGTTCTGTGTGAATGTTGAAAAGTACTTTTGTCTTTTCCTAATAAATAATTTGAGATTGTTCATTGCTTGCCTATGTTCCTGGGGTGCAGGGCAGGGAATTCTGAGTGTGGTTTTCCTTTAGTGTGATAAATTGCTGTGGTACTTGATACTGGGAATTATTCTATAACATCTTGCACTAAGGAAACATACCTGGTATGGTTTTCATGCTCTTTTCTTCCTCTCCTATAGTAAAAGCCTGTACTTCACAGTTCTTAGACTGAAGGCCTGCTTTTAAAAGCATCTGATGTCCCAAGGAGCGTGATGAGCATTGCCATATTGAAGAAGAAAGCACGCCATAAGCTTTTGCCTTCAAGTTACCCAGAGAACAAGTGCCACACAGGTGGCAGTGATGTTTTCCTATTGAATAAAGTACTTCATGTATAAGCTGCATGTTATAGCTGAGCTGCAAGTACTCTTGTACTTGTTGGAATTGTTCTTTGCTTATGTCTTGGAAAAGCCGAATTGCATATTCCTGAAGTAGTTCTGACTGGATAACCCAAGGGGAAGTTGTCAGGAGTGAAGTCTGTGCCATGGCAGCATGCTGGCAGTTCAGCTTGTGACACACCTGCTGTGTCCGAGGTTGTTCTTCAGGGTTTACTTTGCAGATACTTTAGCCATCCAAACTGCAGATATTTGCTTTAAACAGCTACAAATGAGCCCCTGGAAGTTCCATTCTGCGCTGTAAAGAAGAGCTCTGCAACACAGTGATTCTTTTTACCCAGGGAAATGAGCTTGTAGAAAATGCAAGTTCCTTTACTAGTTTATGGTGTGTAGCTGGTTTGCATTTCAGCTGGGTCCTTGCTGCTTCCTGGTGCATGCAGCCTGTGCACAAGCTCAAGGACAGGGTAAGCTGTGTGAGCTTCACCAAGTTATGTCTTATCTGTGGATCTGATTTTTAAAAGGAGTTTTTATGAAAGAAGTGACTTCTCTTACTGTTCAGACTATTGAGCCAGCTGTATTTGAATGAGTATTAGGCTCAGAAATGCTAACCTCTAATTCAATAATCCTCACTTCCCTCTTCCTAGAACTATAGATTAAAAATGAAGTTTGGCTTTTGTCCCAGAGTGGCAGCCGTGCTGTAAAGGCATTTCTGTCCATCAAGAGGTGTTCAGTAAGTACATCAACATGCCACTGCAGGATGCAGCATGAAAGAGCAGGAGTTGGTCACCTTGTGCGCAGTATGTGTGAGGTGGTGGCCTGCTTTCTGCTGTGCCCAGTCTGGAGGAGCAGAGCGAGCACTACTGCTGGGGACTCAGGAGGTCACTGCTTCTTGTCCTCACACAGAATAGAGCAGATCTTCTATGCAACCTGTAAGTACGTAGTTGAGTTACTTGGCAGCAGTGACTCCTCATAACCTTACAGGGGCAAATTGCCTCCAGGAGCCTGCAGTAACCCTGCAGCTGGCCTAAGCTCCTGGTGTGGGGCTGGAAGCTGGATGCCCAAAGGAAGTGGTGAGAGGAGCTCTGTTACTGCAGGATCATAAGCACTTACAGAAGAAGCAATATCAACTTCAGAATTCCCATTGTGGTTTAAACCCAGTTGTAACTCACACGGTTCGCTCACTCCCCCCCTCTTTCTTCCCCAACTCCCAGAGAGGATGGAGTGACAATGAAAACTCCCACGAGTTAAGAACATTCCAGTAACTGAGGTATAACACAAACCACTGCTGCTACCACCAATAATAAGGGAAGAGAATAAAACCGCTCACCACCGATACCCAGCCTGACTGAGCACTGAACCCACCGTTCTGGGTAACTACCCCCAGTTCTACATCCTGGACATGACATGCTGTGGTATGGAATACCTCTTTGGTCAGTTTGGGTCAGGTGTCCTGTCTCTTCTTCCTCCTGGCTTCCCCTCCTCCCTGGCAGAGCATGAGGCTCAGAAAGTCCTTGGTCAGAGTAAGCATTACTGAGCAGCAACTGAAGCCATCAGTGTTATCAGCGCTGTTCCCAGGCTGAAAGTCGAAACCACAGCACTGCACCAGCTACTAAGAAGGAGAAAAATGACTGCTGCTGCAACAACAAAGCTCTTCATTTCCTGAAAGTGCTGTCCCAGGGAAGGACATGCAGCTTGCATGTGAAAAAGAAGTGTATGCACTGGAGGTGTTTCAGGAACATGCTTGAGTTGATCAACTTGACAGATTCCTTTCTGATGTGAACACTTTATCCTCTCAGCCGTTTAGCTCCTGGCTGACCAGTGCTAACAGAGAGAACCCTTTGGCCAGGGCTCATTGAAACTGTGCATTGTTTAGGTAAATCTCCTTTATAATTACCTACCTTTTTTTTCCCTAAAGCAGCTTGCTCATTGGGCAATGATGAGGGGAAGTGGTTAGCAGAGTTTTGTGTAATGGAAGCTAGGAAAAGAGATCCAAAATGACTGTATTTCAAGCAGTTGGTGAAATAAATTCCATCAGCTGAGGGGGAAGAGCGTGAAGTTTGTTAGCCAAACTCCAGACCATACAAGTCCTGAAAGGTTAAGGGCCTGCAGCCTGGCTGATATTAAAGGAGAGTCAGCAAGTAAGAAATTACTTGTGAATTGAACCTTGAGTTGTTTCTGTGATGCTTGTCACAGCCCTCAGTTCGGTTGTTCAGGTGATTTTCCATCTATGCTGTTGTCCACCTATTCATCCTTTGTCACCAATTTGACATCATCTCACATTTAACTTAGAGCCAAAGGCCTTGCTTAAAGTAAGGGTGAACAACATTGCTGTTCCTCCATTAGCAGGTTATGCCAGAGGAGCTGGTCTGTCAGGCAGGATTTGCCCTTGGTAAAGCCATGCGGTTCTGTGTGCCTGGACGTGTCTCCTGGTAAGACTTGCTCCATAGCCTTCCTGGGCACTGCGATGAAGCTAACCAGCCCATGGGGTCCCCATACACCTTCCTGAGGATGAGTGTGACATTTGCCTTTCTCCTGTCATTGGGGACCTTCCTTGGTGGTCATGACCTGACAGTGCTTGGCTCCATCCTTGCCCTCAGACAGCGCCTTGCCTGGTCCCATGGCATCAGATGTGCTCAGCCACCCCCAGTGCTAGCTATCAACTGGAACTGATGTCATCTGCAGTATTTTACCATTTTCAGTTTATAGGCCCTTACCATGTGTCTGTTGTGATTATTACAGCTCGTCACTTCACCTGAAATCCCCAGCAAGGCCCTGCCGGAGGCCACATGTCCCTAGCAGCCAGCTCAGGACCCCAGGAATCATTCTGTGTTCTCATGGTGGGTAGATAGGCCTCTTCCCAGCACAATCCCCAGCAGTCCTGTTACCTGCCTGTCTGAAACTTTTCTTACTGGAAGGAACATCTTGTTTCAGCATCCCAGTGCTGATACACTGGGAAAGTGTTAACGTCTTCTAGGGGAAGCTGAGAGGCTTTGCTCAGTTCTGTGTTACATTTCACTTAAGAACGCTCTGCAAGGGATGAATCTGATTTAAAATCTTAACCAAGACCTATGGGTTCATGGCTGGTTATTAGCCGGGAGATGAGGCTGTAGGCTGTGAGTAATACACAGTGTTGTGAGGGGGCTGTACTGTGGGTAGGGAAGGTTGTGAGTCTTTCACAGCTCAGATGTGTCCAGAAATGCAAACTATCGACTTATCCCTGATGTCATTTGTGCACTTTTTATATCCCAGGCTTTGGTGCTGTTTGCTGTCTGTGGAAAGTTACTGACATCATTGGGTAGTCAATAGTGCAGCTGCCCAGGAAATGTGTAGGATGTACAAGGGTTTGCATCAGTCATTTAAAACTGGGAGGAAATGGCATTACTGCTGAAGGAGAGTTTTCAGGCCGTGGTTAGAGAGCTGCAAGCAGGGCATGGGGAATGTGAATTGCTGTTCTGGAGCCGGCTCTTTGCTGGGGCTGACAACACCGACCTCCTCATGGATGCTCTGTTGCTACTTTCTGCTGAGGGTGCTGCTGTTACTCAATTTCTCCCTGGGTTAAGCAGAGACTCTGGGCATGTTGCTGAGCTAATGATGTGCACAAACAGCCCGTGAGCTCTGAGTGGAGAGGACAAGGGAGGGAAAGACACAACCCAAGGAAAAAATAATAAGTGACAAGAATGACAATGTCTGGAGATGGAAGGGCCCTCTGGAGATCACCCAGTGCAGCCCCTGCCAGGAACGTGTCCAGGGGGGTTTGGGATGTCTCCAGAGAGGGAGATTGCGCAACCCCCCTGGGCAGCCTGTGCCAGGGCTCTGACACCTGCAATGTAAGGAAGTTCTTGCTCATGTTGAGGTGAAACTTGTGGGTTTAGTTCATGGCCATTGCCCTTCATGTTGGTGTTGGGCACCAAAGAGTGGCACCATCCTCCTGACACCTGCCTTTGAGAATACTGATCCCACTGATGGGGTACCCCTCTCAGTCTGCCCTGCTCTAGACTGAGCAGACCTGGCTCCCGCAATCTGTCCTCATGAGATGCTCCAGACCCTTCATGGCCTCCACTGCCCCTCTACAGTAACTCCTTGTCTCTCTTGTGCTGAGGAGCCCAGCGCTGGACACAGTGCCCCAGATGTGACCTCAGCAGGGTCGAGTAGAAGGGGAGGACTCGCCTCCTTCAACCTGCTGCCACACTGCTCCCCATGCAGCCCTGGACACTTGTCCCTCCTGGCTCAAGGGCACACTGCCAGCTCATGGTCAACTGATCCACGTCGTGGTTTAAGGCTCTCAAACTCACACAATCGCTCTCTCACTCACTCCCCCCTCTTTCTTCCCCAGTCCTGGGGAGATGGGGAGGAGAATCAAAAGAATGCAACTCCCAC
>JASSUY010033282.1:0-20690 GCA_032466535.1 Forpus xanthops
ATACTGGAAGGCTGCTCTGAGGTCTCCACGCAGCCTTCTCTTCTCCAGGCTGAACAGCCCCAACTCTCTCATCCTATGCCTAACAGCAGTAAAAATAAGGGGTCAAACAGAAGTGCTGGGAAGGTACCTTCATGTCTTCATCCAAACACACGTGGGCAGCTTAAGGACATTGATATGGGCTCTCTAAGGACATTGATTTGAGATCTTGCTTTGTCCAGTCTGATTTCAGTTTGGTTTCAGATGGGGCTATCAAGAGGTGAGCCTTTAGTGAGGGCAATAGAAGCTGGGGGGTTGTGCAGGAGAATAGCTGCTCCTGGCACAAATGAGGAGTGAAGGGGACCCAGGCCGCAAAAGCTGGAGGATCACTTGTTCAGAGATCAGGGAACCAAGAGCTCCTACTGACAACTCAGCTGGCCTGCAGTGACTTTTTATTACAATACCTTTTGGGGCAGCTTCAAACTTCAGTGCAGAAGCCAATAGCACGATTTGGGAGGTTTCTTTGACAGTATCTCTAGCCCTTTGTGGCTCCGGACATCATAGGAACTGAGCACTTCATCTAAAACAGTTTGGCCAGACAAAAGCAATTAAATATCACCAATGCTTTTTTCCTGCAGAAGGCTGGAAGTGGCCCTCAGAGGCATGGTTTCCAGCAACTTTGCATCAATTATTCTAACCTGCACTTCATTTCAAGTCAAACACAATAGTTTAGGAGTATCCCTGGACTGAGACTAATCTGGAGTTGGGTCCAGGGCAGTGTATGGCTTGACACTAGTTTGAGTGAATGTATCATCTAGAATCTGTTTCTCTGTTAAGTGAGTGGAAATATTCATGTCTGCCTCATTTCTCCAGGCAAACAACACCAAACACAGGGTGTCTTCTTGTCACAGGACCATGGTACAGCCGGTGCTCAGCTCATGCAGGTCAAGTTCCTGCCTTCCCAGGGGCTGCCCCAGTCCCTTCCCATCCCTGCACAGCTCCCATACCTGTGGCTGGTGCTGCAGGCACCTTCCAGGGGTGCATACAGGGAATGGGGCTGCTCTGGTGCAGTTTGTCCCAGCCCATCTCTGCAATGCCTTTCATCTAGTGAGGTAAGAAAAAGCTCCACCCATATTTCCCCTGAGTTTGGATAAGCGCTCCCCTCTTCATGATTTTACTGTTCTCTCATGGATCAATTTCTCCCCTGCTTGTCTTGGCTTCTTTTTATAGTGGAGTAAATTATTTTGATTAAATGAAAATGCTGGTGTGTTACCAGGGAGGCTCAGAGCTTCTGTATCACATAAACAAACTGCAAGGAGGTGGGTAGGACGTTCACAAAGAGAGAACAGAACTGCTGCATATTGCAGACAAAGTGTTACACTGAACATTTGTCCCTGCAGTTCATTATCTCATGGCAATAAATTTTACATCTCAGTTTTCTTTTTTTGCTGCAATAAAACACACTGGACTCTTTCCAAGCTGAAGACATGATGTTGGATATAATGTGTCCAGCAAGCAATAAAGCAAGATGCTTTATAAAAAACCTCCTCTACTGCTTCAATCCCAACATCTGCAGCCTTCCTACAGTAATCCAGGGGAAGCAGCGGCTGGTGGCTCCTGATGAGTCAGCATCGAGCGCATGGAGAGGTTTCAGGACACATTCATGCACTTTGTCTGACGTTTCCTGCTGCAAGATACAAACATGCAGAATACCCACCTGAGGTACCTCTGGTACACCGTTGCTATAGCTACCTGAACACTTTCTAATCAATATATTTGTTCTCCTGACACACTGCTGTGGTCAGGGGTTAACCATGTCCATTTTAGAGATAGAAACCTAAGGCAGAGAAAGTCCAAGGGGCCACAGGAGCCAGAAGGCAAAGTCAGGAACTGAAATGCAGCCTGGCTCTGGGCTGGTGCCCTCCCATTCATGGCATTTTCCACCAGTAACATACAGTCACCCATGGTACTTGGTCTTTACTTTGATGCTGGAAGAGCTTTCACTGCTGTAAAAACATCCCTCTTGGGAAATACTCTGGTTTCCTTCAATACTGCCTGTACCAAACAAAGCAGAGGAACAAGTCTCTCATGTGCTGAGGATGAGAGTGGGACAGAAAGTTGAGAGGTTATTTCTCCTCTGAGCTACATCCAAGCAAGTAGCATGGAACACATCATAAATTGCATTTATAAGTATTTTTGGCTATGTCATCCAAAAGGGTCAAAGGAAAGGCTACCACAGCATTAGCTCTCTCAAGAACAAATATCACCAATACTAAATCATATTTGCCTTGGGGTTTCTGGAAGGGACAAACCAAACACCTTATTTCTGTTGTTCTCTCACCTAGAATTCTTGCAGAAGAACAAGCTAAATTCTACCAGCCAGAAGACAAATTCAGCTCAAAGCCTATTGCAAATTCCAACCTAGGAAGGTCTATTTGCTGTACAAATTCTGCCCCTTAGTAGAAATGAGCAGTATTTCTTTACATTAGATTAATGTATAAAGGTAAAAATAATGTTTAACACACACATTCACATGCATACATGTGGGAATCTTTTTACAGTTAATATGCATTCAAGTTTCCGAATTGATCCCTGCAATTGCAAAATGACAGCCTTATGGCCCTGAGAGGCTGTTTCTGAGCATGCCTGGCATTTACAGAGAGTGAAAAACTGTGAAAGTCCTGCTAATCCTTACCATTAGAGACAATTCTAAACCCCAGTTTCTGTATCTGCTCACAACCAGGGGCTACATCCCAATGTCATTGCGAAGGTGACTCAGTAAGAGCTATGAAGCAATTGTTAAGTAACTTCGGACTTCACTATCATTATTGTCCTCTCCTTTGAGATGGTGTAAATGAGATGACCTTAAGGTCCTTTCAAACCTGAGCCTGTCCGTGAATCTATGAATCTATAAATCCAAAGTAATATCACAAAGCACAAAGGAATTCGGAATACATAAATGAAGGACTGAAGCAATGTGAAAGGTGTGCCCATGCTCTTCAAAACTGTTGCCGTGATGTGCAATGCTTGGAGGACCAGCAGCACAACAAACACCTCTGTGGCCTGACCCAAAGGGAATTACTTCACTGGATAAATGGCTTATGCAAAGTGCAGGGTGAAGTGCATCCTGTATGGAACTCCAGATAAAGCATATCAGCAATTTTAGGGAGAAGAGGACTTGTGTCTGCAGCTAAAACTGCTGCCTGCACCTCTCCATCCCAGTGCAGGAGAAAGGATTTCTGTACCACTCCAATTTCCATTAGCTTCTGCCAATGGTTTTTGCCCATCCAACTCAAAATCTACTATTCAGCTTTCAGGCAAGCTTTACACACAAAGAAGTTTAAAAGCCTCCCTCTTTACCTTCTCCTTGTATTTTGAGAGAGTCTCCCTGAATAGCCCATTTAGAATATAAATACTAGCTACTAATTTTATTTCATATTAAATGTCCTTCAAGGAAAACCTCACAAGTCTTTGCACATCATCAACAAAATTAAAACAGTTAAGGAAGGGATTTGCTGATGGGAGATGCTAAAATTGTTCTGAAAAGAACATGTTGAAGGAGCGAGCCTTTACTTCATGTCAGCATTTCCCTGCCCACACTGATATGAATTCAAGCATCATGAACTGGGTTACAATTTAGTGAGACACAGCTTGTTGGAGCTCTGCCATTCATTTGGGATCCATGGGAAGATGTTCCCCTTGCAAGCATGGGACCACTTACAGCCCTAAAACCAGAAGCTTCAGAGCCTGCCAGGACTTCCAGTGGGTGAAGGAAGGATTTATGGGGTATTTCCATAAAGTGGGGGATAGACACAGGTAAGACCACACAGAATGAGACAGAGAACAGAAAGAAAGAGCTAAACACAGCCTCACACCACTGGTAGCTCAAGCCTGAGAGGAAGGATAGATCTGGGGGTAAGTTGTGCCAGGAAAAGTCCCAGGACTGAAAACAGAAGCATGACCTCTGCTGTGTTGTCTTTCTTGATGCCCAAGAAAACGACTTTGTGAATTTGTGGATATAACAATTGAGATCACATATTCAATCGCAGTATATTCCCTAGACTTGTAGGACTAAAGATGTCACCATCCCCTGGTGGTCCTGTCACTGAGACACAGGCACTGCAAAGCTAGGATCTCACCTTGGCTCCTCCCATGGTCCTATTGGTATTGACAGGGCTCCACAGATGGTTTGACGGATGAATAAAAGCAGATGCTCTGTACTTGGGGGACAAGCTGTGAAGAGCCACTTGGTGCAGGAGATTGCGTTGGACCAGGGGCCCCTGGGGCAGAAAATGGCTAAAGGAGAGCACCAGTCCTTCCTTGGAGCTGGAACAAGGATTGGCTGAGTAGAATACTGTGTTTACACACAAGGGCATGGTCAGGGCTCACCCACAACTCCTAGTTATCACAATTTGCCTTGTTTGCTCCATTACTGGCTGGGCTGGAGGGGCTCTTCTCCATCCACCCTCCCTCAGGGGAACTACTGTGAAGGGAGCAGCACAAAATTCATGGATGTAAAAGGATGAAATTCCAGAAAAGATCCTGAAGAGTGGGAGAGAGCGCAAGAAGAGGGTTAATGGTTTATCCAAGTGATAAGAACCCTCTGGAGAAGAACAAGGTGAGGCACTTGGTAGAAAACGTGACATGATTTCAGGCCAAGGATTTCTGTCTGCTTCATCAGAAAGAAGCTGCAGAGCCAGCAGGACACACACCAGATTAAAAATAAAGAGATAAATAACATCATCTTTGGGTTTGCTCAAGAAGCTCTTTTTGCAAGTGAAAGCCAGCATAGGACAACTTGCAGGCTTTGCAAGCAGCTGATCAAAGGAGAATGAAGATCTCAGCAACAGCTCTTTCTGGAACACACATCAGTTTGGCTTCTTTATGCCATCAGCAAATCGGAATCATTGAACATTTGCAACCCAACATCTCCAGCCAGCCAGCTCAGATACACAACATCAGCAGGCATGGGTTGTGTGTGCACATGCATCCATGTTGGTCTGCCTGCCCTTCCTGACCCAGTAGCTCTTAGCTGCAGCATCATCCATCCATGGGAGAGCTTCATCACAACAGCTTCTCTCAAACATAAAGAACAGCCCCCCTCACCTTCCCGGCCCTTCCTGCTTTCCCGTATATTTTCATACTCTTGGCAAAAGAGGAATGTTTTAAATACACAACAGCATGAAAAAAAGACAAAAGAAGCCAGGATGAGTTACTAGGAACTGCAAAAGAGACCATAAAAAATGGTCAGCCCTGGAACAAGAGAACTGAACCCTAAGTACTATTCCTCCATAAAACTGGCAACCGGTAAACATTGAGTGAATGGAAAGCATCTGCATTCGTCCTGTCCCTCCCTGTGATTTAGTACCACTGGGGCAAGGGCAACTTGTGCTGGAGTTAGCAGGGTTCAGTGGCACCATAGGTTGGAAGCAGCAAATCAGTGGCCAGTGATAACCATAGCAGATGGGATCTTTTTGCTTGGCTGCTTAAGATGAGTGCTTCTGCAGAGCCAAAAACTGGAAACTCCCATGAGCAGTAGGGTGAAGCAGTGTGGCAGAGTCCTGGGTCACCAGCAAGCAAGAGACTGGAGGCAAGAGGCTGAATATGCAGCAAGCACCCTTACGTGTGACTGCAAGGGAGGAGAGAGGACTGAAAACACAAGCGCGGGGTTTGCCCTGGACATTGGCACAATCACACACTACTTCCACTTTGTTCTCCGTGTAGTCAGTTCCCTCGCTAAGTAGTTGATTTAAATAAGAACATCTATCTTCTAAATTGTGTGTATCAAACAATCAATCACTGGGAGGCTGCAAACCTCCCCAAATCTGTAATTATGGTGTCAGAGCTGATTGTGATGAAAGTGGAGCTGTCAGGGAGACATTTGTGAGACAAACACAGTTGCGCACAGCACTTTTCCCCAGAGTGCCATGGCAAGCTTTCCTGCCATATGGGGCCATGATTGATAGCCCAGCCTATACGTAAATATTTAGCAGTTTAGGAAGCAACAGGATCCAATTACCTTTCAGCCCATTTCTTTCCCTATGATAAAATACAAAGCAGAATTTCTGGTTTTTTTTCCTAAAAACATAAAAAGGATGAAAAAAGGATAAAAAAGGCGCCTGTTGACTCATATTCTACTGATGATATTAAAGACATTCTTCTCTGTGCCTGAGGTAATACAGGCTGGGAGCTCAGCTGGGCAAGGCAGCTGAAATCTCTTATTTTCTCATTACTACAATGCCCCTCTCTAAGGAAGTGAACACTGGCACTTTCTGCTGATAACCCCTCATGACTGTCACCGTGATAGAGGCTGGGAAGCAGAGCTCTCGCTGGTATATGATACAATCTGAAGCAAAGCTTTTATCATGAGCCCTGTGTTTTTTAGGACAATCCTCAAAGCTGGCAGCTGCTGGAGTCCCTGAGGGGGGCAAACCAGACATTTGTGTCTCTCACAGCAGCAGGGGCAGTTTGAGGCTCAGCTTTATGTGCACCCAGGATGGTGAAGAGAAGAGAAAAATAATCCTCCACACCAGCTTCATTGTTTTCAAACAATTCCATGATTTTCTGTGGCAAGGTCACATTTCTGACTGTGTTCTTTCCCAAGAGGGCTGTTCATCTCCATGCTCCAGCCCTCTCCATCCTCTTCTCGGAAGGTAACAGTGGGAGCTTCTTTGGCAGTTTACGCGTGCTGTTTGCTGCCTTCCTTGACTTTATATATGAGTGCTAACATAGACTGGATCAGCAGGTCCCTCCAGCTCCAAGCTCTGGGCCCAGGGGCATATAGGTATTGCTTGAAAACCTTTTAGCCATGGTAATTACTCCAGAGGGGGGTACTGTATGAAACAGGGGTTGAGGTGGTGTGTCCTAAATGGCCTCAGCCAGGTTTGTCTCAGTGCAAAGGGTGCTGTTGAAGCATAGTGTAGATGGCCACTTGGGTCACAGGAGCCATCCATTGTTGCTGCCACCCTGACAAACCCTCCCAGTTCTGAGATTTGCAGAAGTCAGGAATCAACTTAGCACCAAGAAGCTGTGTCTGCCCCATCCCTGTCAGTGTTCAAGGCCAGATTGGACACAGGGGCTTGGAGCAAGCTGCTCTAGTGGAAGGTGTCCCTGCCCATGGCAGGGGTTGGAAATGGATGAGCTCTAAGGTCCTTTCCAATCCAGACCAGTCTGGGATTCCATGACTCACATGGATTACGTGATTAATGGTGTTTAGGACATTCAAAGCAGAGAGCTGTTGCTGTAGGCACAGCCATGGGACACTGAACACTGTACCTATTAACAGGGCCAGGGCAAGGTCCGGCTTGAAACAATGTGATTTTCCAGTGCAGGGGCTGGAGTCCTACTGGTCTCTCATGGAGCAGACAGATAGATGTCTATCACCCAGCTCCCATGGGATTCTCATGGGACCAGCTGACAGCCTGGCTGGAGTTCTCAGTACAGGCTGTCTTCTGCACCAGCCCTTAGGGGATAATGCCAGTGAGTTCCCAGCATGTCTGGGAAAGACCTGACCTTCTGGCTGCTGTTGCATGGTGCCGAGGCCAAAGCTGCCTGCACTATAGCTCTGCTGTCAGTCATTACATGCTGTGGTTGATGAAACTGAGAAATTCAGGGCCTGAACTCATGCCATGGTCCTTACTGGCAGGATGCCCAACAAAGGCTGCAATCAGTGCTATACATCATCGCCTTGCTGCTCCTACACAGAGGGCTGTCATGGGGATGCTGCCTTTGGCTGGCATCACAGCTGCTCTATCATTGCTGACATTCATTTGCTGAGGTCTCTGCTGAAATGCTGGGCAGAAAAGTGGGAGCCATGGTCTGATCGCTGGACTCCCCAGGATTAGCAGGAGCACTGATTGCATTTGGAGGAGGAAGAAAACCCACCCTGTACTGCTGCATGGCCACTTCCAAGATCAGGAGACTGAGGATGCAAAGGTGGACATGCTGGCCACCACAATGAAGCAGAGGACTGAAGGGATGTAACATATACAGGAGGAAAAGTATTCAGTGGAGGTGGAGCCAGACCTGTCCTAAAACTGGAAACCTCTTCTAAGAGATTTCACATGAGATCAGAGCACCATAAGCTGCACAAAGATACTTCCCAGGGCAGCTGAGAGGTGCTGAGCCTCATCCACACCTACAGGCTCCCTGCTCCTGACCAGCCCAAAGAGGACACCCAAATCAACCATGTCTGATGCCTTCTCTGCAGAACCACCTTGCAGTGAGCATCATTTCTGAGCCAATCACTTTAGCTATATTCTGTGATTAAACTGAAATTATTTTTATGTGTATTTAGAGCATGTTTTTCCCCATCATGACCAATGAATGCAGAGTTGAAGTCATTTGGCTCTTTGGAATCATAGAATCGTAGAATAGTTAGGGTTGGAAAGGACCTTGAATTTCATTTCAGTGTAACATTAACTTTCAGTGTTACAGGATTTCATTTGGTGCAATTGTTGACTTTTCCTGTCATGTTTTCCCTTGAGACTGTTTCTTCCTAATTACACTTTGCACTACGCTGATACTTGAGGGTATTTCAACCTGACTGGACAGGGCCATCACAGTTCTCATGTCCAGCCTCAACCATCCTGTGCCTTTGCGTCTGTGCGGAGCACAGGGACATGGAACTGAACAATCAGGAGGCAGCAGCACCACCCCTGCAGGGAGCAAGCTGTAGGATGGCTCTTTGAAGATGCACTAAAGTGTGTGCAGTCCATCTGATGGACCCAGGCTGCTGTCTAAGGAACAGAAGCATGTGTAGCCTGCATACAGGTATGTGCAGAAGAAAGGTACTTGTCATCCACTGGGAAACTGATCTTAGCCTCCTCTCAACTGGGCCGTGAGTGTGGCATCATCTCAGGAGGCTTTAGCAGAACAATTCTGACTTATGCTGATCCAGATGGGCCTCAAACAGAACAAGGCAGTGGGAAAAGCTGCTGCTTCCAGGAGAGAAAGAAGAAAGGGAAGACTAAATCAAAGCCCCTTGCTGTGAGTGCCTGTGGCATGGGGCAGGCTGGAATCAGAGGGCAAGGGGACACTCAAAAGATTTCGAACTGCTCCCACCTGGAGATTGCTCGGCAGTTCCTGCTCTGAAAGGATTCAGGTCAGCCTCAGCCTCTGGCCACAGTCATTTTGGTATCAGAAGGGACAACATCAAAAAGCAGTACAGAGACACTTGCAAGTGCTGAGGCATGAAATGTGTTGAGTCTCTGGGGATCAGCCCCAGGGGTAAAGTACAAACTGATCCAAGGATCTGCAGTGGGGATAGGGGCAGGGAAGTGCTGGCTGTGCAAGCCGGCATGAGGCTATGTATCCTTATGAGGGTCTGGAGTCACTGTGTCTTGAATGCGGTATGGTGTGTTCACTTCTTTGGTGTCTCTGCGAGGGAAGCAGTGTTGGGTACACTCATCTGTGATCTGTGGTGCAAATAAATCACCAGTTTTACAGGGCAATGTCTTCACTGTCCTCCTGTGACTGCTTCAGGCCTTGGTCTATCAATACCACGCCTGATCTTCCAGCATGGGCCAGGACCCTGATCTCCAGGGAAAACCCAAAGAAGGTCCAAGAAGCCACTACCTGGGGGAGCTCTCCAGAGACTCCTGTTTACAATTACTTTTCATTAGTTCCTTGGAATGTATTAAAGAGGTAGAAAACAAAGCAGGATTTGCCAATAGACTTTAAAAAATAAAGTCAGAACGAAGATCCAGCACGCAGCAAGTTAGAAATCCTGACAGAAATTTCCTCCACCTCAATGACAAAGAATGACATTTTCAATGTCCTTCTCTTTCCAGGCAAAAGATGCCAAATTATGGATGGATCTCACCTTTAACCAATGAGATTCGAATTATCCAGGACTACTGTATCTTGAAGAATAGAAACTCCATGGGTGAGGAATCCAGGACAAAAGTTAAAAGCACATGATGGACAGTGATCAAGAACTAACATTCTCCAGGCTTTGCTTAGCAAATAAGGGTGCATATTAGCATCTCTGCACTGGTACAAGAAATAGAGGGTTAATGTGCTGTTTGCAATGATATCTCACATACTTTCTATGTAGCAGGAACCCACTGCTTCCTTCTAAGCTCTTCCTGAAACATTCTGGTTGGGTTTCCCAGTGTGCCCAGCCTCTTGAAGAAAAACTAAATGCAGTTCTAGCCTTAGGCTGCTTCAACGCCAAGCTGACCTGGGCACAGGAGATCAAGTTAAACAGTCAGCTAAATCAATAGAGTTATTCTTTCCAAATGACTAAAGATGCAGTGACCCTCCTCCCCTGCATTAACACCTAAAGAAAGGATTAATTCTTTGCTGAAAGCCTTTATGTGCTGGAAGGGACTGCCTATTCCCCTGCCATGTGATTCGGGTTCCCGTAGTGTGTCTGAGTAACACCAGCCAGGGCTTTGTCAAGCCTCTCATCATGGTATTGCAAACAGTGAGCACTGCATTAAAGGCCTGCAGTTTCCACTGTCCACAACACATTTAATTGGGATCCTAGGGAGCAAAGCCTCTGCCCATGTAAGCCTTTTTTTCTCTTTCATTCCAAGTCAGGATTTCCTCCATTTTCCATAGCAATAAATGTGCAGAGATGAGAGGGGAGGTGCACACAGTTCTGCCCTGCTCCGAGTAGTCCCATGAGTGCAACAAGAATAAAACTGAGCACTTCACCAGCTTGGCTAAAGCACTGTATCCACTGGCCTATGTGGGACCAAACACAGGCACAGATACAAGGTCCAGACATCCCATCCTTGCCAGTGCAAGGCTCAATACAAGGCCTACCTTGGCAGCATGATAGTCCTTCAGCCAACTGTGCCAGGCAGGACACAGCAGTGTACCATCGGATTTTTACTACCATTTTCACAGAGTAAGATGTCTTTATCCCTTCAATTCTCCAAGATGCACAATAGCACATCAGGTCAGACAGGACCTTGAGCAATTTGGTCTAGTGGAAAGTGTGGCAGGGAAGAGGGAACTGGATGATCTTAAGGTCCTTTCCAACCCGAACCATTCTACATGCAATTAGACTCAGATTCCCCTGGTTGACCCCTCCAAACTGCATCCAACTTGGACCTGACAGAGATAGGAAAGAAAACTTCCCAACATGAGGTAAATTGTACCTTCCCCAGACACATGTACAACACCATAGAAGAAGCTGCTACAGAAAAGTGTTTGCATGCAGAAATGGTTGTTTATATGTGTTTTCATGTTCCCAAACACAGTCCATTGTCAGGAAACAGTACTACATTGCACTTTCTGGGGAAGGCTGAGGGAGGGACAGGCTGTTCTCAAAAGCCTACCAAATATCATGGAATAACACGGTAATTTCACTGCAGTGGATGCGCAGGCTGTGGTCATGGAGAGTGGAGATTACCTGCTCACAGCACCTCTGAGTCTCTGCTATGTGGCAGTTCACTCTGGTTATATCTGCATATCTCTGGCTCAGATCTCAGTGACAGCCCATGCCAGGAGCTGGGGAAGTTCTTAGGCCTGCAGCAAACTGTGTAAAGGAACTTCTGTCTGCTCTACAGAGTCCTTCAGAGCCATCTCACAATGAAGGGCTGAATGACCACTGAGAAGGTTTACAGGAGCACTGTACCATAAGCATGGCGAAAGACCTCTTTCTTGCACTGGAGCAAGGATAAACATAAATGTCTGCTGCACATGGATCCAGCTCCCACTGTAAGGTGCCTGTGCAGAGCATCCCACAGTGTGGGCATAGGCTGGATGTACCCTGTGTGCATTTGCATGTCCTCTGTCACCCTGCACTCTTCCTGCCATTGTTTCCTCCAAAGCAGGAGGAGCACAGGAGTAACACAGGGGGGCTACCCAGGGTTGGTTTAGCACCATAGACAATGCCCAGACAGAGAGTGCAGGTATTCTGTGGTACGACCTATCTGCACTCTGGCATGCACAGCCGCATCCTGTCACCCTTTGGAAAGAGACAGTTGTGATTGTGTAACATGAGTCCTGCCAAAGGCATATGCAAGCCAGCAATCACCTCTTGGGAAAGTTCAGACTTTGGCATTCAACCCTTTATGACTGCAAAGAGGGATAAGCAGAAGGTGGAGATGTCATTAGACTATTAGTAGCTCCATGCATGGTACAGCCATTGCAAAATGATTTGACAAAATAAGCAATTCCAGAACCAATGCCTCCTGCTGCTCCTTTTAATCCAAGCATCAGCAGCTCTGGCAAATACCCCTGATCCTGCTGGCATTTCTCAGTATACAGCCATTGGCAGGTGAGGATTTGCACACTGGACCTCTTAGTCCAAAAGCAGGGGCTGAAAAGTCCCATCTTGTTGCCTGGGGCAGGCTCAACATCAGACAAGGGCATAGTGTATGTGGGGTCCTTTTCTTTCACATTATTTCCAGCTTGTACACAGGGGTTTCTGGAACCAACAGTGAAACACTGCTGAAAGGAGTGGCCTGGAATCCTGGATGCCCATATTTGCTCCTTCCACGCTCGCCTTCCCTGTTCACCCACCCTACCCAGGAGGACATTTTCAAAAGGTCTTTTCTTCTTTGAATTTCCTTTGATACCACCTTCTGCTGCTGCTTCGAATAGCAAACACACTTCAGAGGAGGCACCCAGGCTTGTCAAGCTGCACAGCTCTGTCTTTGCTGACGACACTTCACACAATCAGTTGAGCTACATGAGCATCAGTGGTGGTCTCTGGTGTCTGGTAAATACAGAAGTTATAGCTCCTACAGAGATGGATGCCTTTTGTAATGAATAAAACCATACATTCTGTCCTGAAAAGTGCTGCAATGAATAGGATTCATGAGCACCATGCCATGAGTGGCTTTTCTATTTTCTGAAAGAGCCAATAGCAGTCTTCAAGCAAATCTAAACAAGTCATGAGCTTTCCTACAGTACTAATTAGGAGCGAGGGACAGCAGATGTTCATTATCTCAGTCACAATGAACAGTTTGCCCAGATGTTCATATTGCATGGCTTGATTTTGACATAAATCCTCTAAACTAGCAAAAAAGTCTGTTAATTTCAACACGGAAAAATAACCTCATCTGTGAGCTATTCCTGAAGATTAGTGACTACAAGTTGGAAGTCTCTGCTTAGAGGCATTTTCCTGATATATGAGCAACAACAGAAAAGCTTTACAGCAGCCTTCCAAGAAACAGAAAACTAGAACACTTTTTCAGATACTCATCATTTAAAAGATAGTTTATCCAATCCAACAGTTACTCATACAGAAAAAGCACTCTCCTCTGAGCTGAGCCTAGATGTGAAAAATAAGATGAAAGTTGGAGCTGTTATAAGAAAGTCAGAAGAACAATGCGTTTACAGTGGATTCTGCTAGCCTCGGCAACAGGCATGACAGTGTCTCCATAATGCCTGTGAAGGACTTTGAGGTCACCTGGTGAAAGACACTGCTAAAGAGCTGGGCACTATTGTAATACAGGGAAAGCCAGATGGAATTTGTCTCTGTTACGCAGCTCTCTGGCTTCCCGTATCCTTCAATCAAACTCTGCTTCAGCCATTCATTTTTCTTTTCCTGTGATAACCTCAAAAAGGAAAAAGACTTCAGATGAGGGGGAAAATGTAGAAATTTTCAAAGCAAAATAGAAAGGAGTGTCTGAACAGCAGCAGAGACTCATCTGAGCTTGCTGTGCCACGTGGGTCTCCATGACTGACCCCAAGCTCTGTGGGACTCCCAGGCAATTATTCCCAAGGGACCAGGGTGTCATTCTTGTCTGTCAGCCCTTACTGCTTCTCAAGCCTGCCAGGAATCCATTGCTGAGCTGAACTGCTCCGAGGGACCTGGAAGCACTGGATATATGAATAAAGTCAAACAGCAGATAATTCAGCCTTACCAGACAAACCAAGTGCAGCAGAAGTTAAGGGCTCTTTACAGTTGAAACTAAGATTACTGAGCAAGTTTATCCTGGATTTCTACTTCCAGGTGACAGTGCACTTCAACATCCTTCTCTCTCCCTTGCTCTTTAGTCCTCACACAAGACTTGTTCACCTTCTCCGGCAAAGGGGTGCTGTAACAGACTCCACAAAAGTAATCCTGAACATCTTTTTGACCTAGGAGAAAATGTGGACATTTGTTCTCCTGCCTATAGCTGCCTTTCTTCCTCCAAATGAAACCCTTCAAGGGTACCTCTTAGTGCACGCAGAAGACACAATCATGCTGTTTTCCTACAGCTCCTACATCCTTCCACAACAGCACACATGCCCCAGCAAGAGTGTGTTTTGCAAAGTGCACATCTTGCATAGCAGTAGAGGAAAAATTACTAGTTCTGTTGCCTTGACCCACTAGAGAAAGGCTTGAAAATAGAAGGGGCTCCTATAAGTAGGTAAATGACCCCTTCCATCAACGCGGTACAGCAGAGCTCTGCTGAGCAGGGGAGGTCAATCAACCATGTTTCATCAGGATGGTTGCAGAAGTTCTGTTTCCTCATAAGATATTCTCTCTGAGCAGAAACGGGGGTTGAATCAGGCAGGATCACACATAAAGGGAAAATGATGACAAGCAGAAAATTGCAAAGCTTTGAAAAGTTATGAGCTGTTAGAAAGCGTCTAACACAGAAGTCTTTAGGTGACCTAACCCAGCTACTGCTAATGTTCTAGCAGTAATAAACAGGAGCCATTTCCCTCATCCTTCTCCGTCGGCATTCTGTGAGACAACACTGTTTGGTACTTGAATTCCCATAGTTTATAACAAAGCTATTGTCCGATACCACAAACACAGTGACATTATTACAGAACTTACCCTGTGGCAAGATATGAATTAGATGTAACCTTCACAGACACCAAATATTTACTTTAGAAAAAGAAGAGATATTATTTCATAAATCAAGAAATTGGTCCCATGGCCCTTAAAGGAAGTTTAAAAGCAGCCTGGTAATTACACTGTTCAATGCCAAACCATCTGAATCCAAGGCTGACCCATCACTGTGGACTCCCATCTCAGCACTCTGTCTGTGACAAAGTGACTGAGTTCCATTGATGGGAATACCTGATTGCCATTCATTTGTGCCTTGCAGTGCATATCTCTATCACTGCTTTTCAACAGTGTTCAGTGGAAAAGCTAAACTCCTTCGGAAGAGAAAATCACAGAGGTGGTGTTTGATGAACTGGGGTTATTAGCAGTCTCTCCTGTGTGTTCAAGGTGTGAGACTATCTCTCTCCCTCAGCATTGCTCAGCTTTGTCTCCTCCAGTATGCACTCTGTAGCTTCTATTTTCTCATGCTCTGCACATTTACCCTCCATCTATCTTTAGATGATCCTTTGTTTGCATACCCTGCCATAGGGCCTTAACTGTAGAATCCTCTGGACCTCTTCATTAGATGTATTCATGGGGACTGGTTTAAGTCAAGGGGACAACAGAGCAACTCACTCCTGTTCTGCCCTGATCAAAGGAAAATGCTGATTTGTATCACAGGGGGATGTAGACCTCCTTGGCAAACTGTGTAGCCATCAGTTAATGCTACCCTGCTCAGCATCTGGACTTCCCAACCCATCCCAAACCTGTGACAGAATCACCTTGGATCCTGGTGGATTCCCCATCAGAACACTGCCCTTCCCCAGGTGCTTCCTGCAGCCATCCCGTGCCCCAGCTCTGGACAAAATCCTGCAGTGGTCAGTATCCCAGGGCTTTTCTAGGTCCTGTCACATGGCTTCATTAACACTTCAGAGAGCATCTTCTTGGTAATGGCCTGGGCTGCCTGCCAGTAGTACACAACCATGAGCTGGTGCTGCAGGAGCAGATGCTTAGTGGAGGGCTCCTGTGTCCCTCCACATGAGGAAGGGACTGAAGGGACACCTGGGGCTCGCTCTGCCACCACTAACTCAAGAGTAAAGGCAGCTGAAGGATAAATCAGGGCCTGTCTGGATTACTGGATCCAGAATTCCCAAAGTAGTGACAAAACTAGGAAATTCAGTCATTCTGCTCTCTTGGAGAACACTTCAGTGCTTGCAGATAGTCATAAAGATGACCTCTGAGTTGGAGTTTATTATAAAGATGAGACTTCAATACAGCAAGTAACTACCAAACATTATCATGAGCAAATGTTTAATGAGGGAGCAAGAGGAATCTTCATCTCTCTCTGCATTGGGCTGCTTCCAAATTATTCCTCAGATTGTTTCACTTCAGTACATGCCCTTTAAGAGGGCAGTGACCTTGCCACACTTACCAGGGTTCACTCATGGTATGCAATCCTACATAACCACAGAAAAGCAGGTGGATAATTAGATCTTCTCCAGTTCTCAGCATGATTGATGGGGCAGGAAGTTACTGCCTAGAATAAGAGGAGATCCTGATTGTAGTCCATATCAAGTTCTGGGCTTGACTCAGGACTAGGCACAGCATTCAGCACAGTGGGCTGGGAGAGACACGAGGTAGTCAGGACGACTCTAAAGAGAAGAGTCCTGTGTCAAGGACACTCATGGAGTCTCTTGAAATTGGTAAGTAAACCCTACAAGCTTCCATCATCACAAACCCACTTTGACTCTGACAGACCTAGCCATCTTCTCTGTCTTACAGGTTTTTGACATTCATGGAGATAATGATGCAGAGTAGGAGCTGCAGGACAGACAGAAATGGTTGGGATAACTCTATGTTGTTAGAGCCCTGCCAGCATGGGAAGAGATGCAAGTCCCCTCAGCAACTGTGATTTAATGAGGAGTCTCCCACAGATGCGCGGGATAGGCAGCCAGTGACGGAGAGTCACAGAACAAAAGAAAAGGACAGAGAAATGTCAGCCTCATTAACAGATGGGAGCCCAGCAAGAGGTACCTTCTGGAGACAGAGAGGATGATCACATCAGCAGCGAATGCTGTGCAAGGGATTTGCACAGCAGGAAAAATGGGGTTGAGAAGTGGCCTACATGTGTGTGACATAGAAAGGCGCAGCTGGTGGGGTGCAGGTACAACTCCTTATATGACAGACACCACATGGATATCAGACCAGCCACGTGCAGCTAGATCCTTCCTGCCTGGCCCAAGAGCTTTCCAAGTGACCTGCACCTTTCCATGAAAATGGCCCTGCCAGCACCCTTCAGGCCAAACCACCCCTCTGTGGGAAAGAAGCACCAGAGGGGAGTTTTGGGAGAAGTGCCTTAAGGACATAGACACTTAAAGGAGAGGCAAAAGCTCAGTCATGGCCTCTCCTTGAGCAGATGAATGCTTGGTGCTGTCATCTCACTGGCTCATTCCCACAGCTCCTGGCTTAGGTGCAAACCAGCAAGAGGTTTATCACATTGCATTTCAGAACTGACCCCTGTTGGACATCAGCAGCTCCATCTCTGGGATAGCAATTTATCAGTGGACTGTAGTAATTTACATTTAGACATCTAAATCAGCCCTTCATACTGCTGTTTGGGCTCAGTCTGGGTCCACAGTGGTATAGCGTGCAGTGCCATCGAGATGTCCTAGCTGCAGTCCTCTTAAATGAAATCCTGTCCCAAGAGCTCCTGGAAGCCCCTCCTTATGCTACTATGGCCATCATGAGGGTGCCAATGCTATTAGCACTGGTGACACAGGAAGGAATGAGAAGTCACTAAACAGCAGTACTCCCTAAGAGACACTGAACACACCTACCCTGGAGTGAAGTGCTCACATCGTTTCTGAGATCACATTTTAAGCTGGTTTTCTCCAGCTCTTCACATTCTTCCTGTTGCTTATTATGGTTGGAAATATTAGGTTCCAGGCTCTGCATGTTAATTCTTCCCTGTCATACTCTGCCTGCTCATGTGCCCCTGGCCAAGTGATCCCAAGGTACCATCTCCTTTGTTTCATAGAGAATACTTGCTTGTAGAAGCTCATCTTTATTTATGAGCAGTTTTGTCAACAAGCCTTTAAAACCCAGCTGATCTCTATTGCCACTTACGGAAAATCAAAACAGCCTGCAGGAAATCGGATAGAACAACCATTAGATTAAATAAAAGCTGGCCCCTTCATCTCCCTTGATTCCCCAATCTGCTCTGTAGTGAGTGTAATGCACACTGTGTTAATCTATGGGACACGGGAGGCTGTGCACTCTGTGCTTGTGGGCCGGAATTATATCAACTCCTATACAGGATAATTGAGCAACACATTTTATTGTCCTCATCATTTTCACAGCCCACAGTGTCTTTCAGGGAGAGGTGAGGTGGGGGGAAGAGGAGGGAGGGTTTTCTGCCGAGCTGAGCCTACAGGGAAATTGCGGTTCCTCCCACTGGCTCAGTCTGTGGCAAGAGATGTTCCCGGCAGCCGCTGCCTCCAGCAGCAGGCAGGGAGCAGGGGAATTCCAACTTGTCATGTGTAATTCTCATTCCCACTTCACCCGCAAGGTGCAGGCAGCAGCCACCCCCCACCTGAGCCTTCCGTGAAGTCAGGAATTAAGAGGAGCAACTGGAAATGTCTGAATACAAACCACAGGATGGAACTTGACTTTCATTTCCTGCACGACTGGAGCTCTGCAGCTCTGCTCTCCATCCTTCAGAGATGAGAGGCTTTGAGGTTCAAGTACCAGACATGGGTGCCTGCCTTCTCCTCTTAACTCCACCCCATCATTGCCAGCTCATTTTTCTTAGGCAGTGTTGATTCTCTATACTTGGGTAATTAAAATTCTCTCTTCACAATTGTGTGTCCTGAGAAGTCCTGCAGAGGTCATAGAGCAGGGAGTGAGCTAAAGACCTGAGATATAAGACAGACATCACGTTTCAAACTGTCCCTGTTGCACAGGCATAAGAACTGTTCTTTTTACTCCCAGCCCAGGTTTTCTTCAACTAAGAGATGCACTGAAGCTGTATTTCCTGTGAGTATCCTTTGCTTAGTCCGAAATCATACCCACCATACACTTGAGAGAACAGGATTTTGTTCTCTCAGCCAATTCCTAAGCTGCTGAATTAATTGGGAGAGAGCCAGACCGTGCAAAATAAGCATTTGCATAGTTCCTGGTTTAATTAGCACTCACTACTTCCTTATTTAGTGTGTTGAGTCCTGATCTATTGGACCAACATGTCCTTAAGCTCCCTTGTACCTAAGCCCTCCGCTATCCCTGCAGTGTTGCAGGGACTAAAGCTCAGGTCCTCAGTGCTGTCGGACTGAAATCACACAGGAAAGGTTGTGGGATCCTGAAGGTCTACCTTGTGCTGAGATGAGGAAGATACGGGTCTCCCAAGCCTCAAGTGCCATCCTGTGCCTCTGCCCCCATCCATACAGTTTGCTTTCCTGGCTTAAATGCACACTACTGCCTGCCTGAAGATACAGAGGAGATGATAGGAGTTTGTTGTTTGTTCTGTTGTTTGTTGCAAATAGAATAGAAAGAAAGGAGGCAAAAATGGTAAAGATCAGCAGCTATCAGGGTTTATGGGCACAGCTCACTGAACCAGAACCTGCTGATGAGGTCAGGGGAAAGGTGTCACTCTGGTATATCACAAGCCTGGTTGAATGGAAGAGGAAGGGGGTTTTTGCGGTAGCCCTGGCTCACTGGTGCATTCCCCAAGCTGTCAGATGCAGGCTCGGTCACTGCCCCAAGCCCTCCCTGGTGCTTCCAGCCCTGCCCTGTTAACCAGGAGAGTGTGGGCTATGACATTTCCCCTGGCACATCACTAAAATGGTCTCAGCTGCGAGCTCCTGCTTGATCTTCTGCCCTTCTTGATGAGGGCAGCTTGCTCAGATGGCTCAAGCACAGAGCCCCAGGGAGAAGGTTGTGCTTGAGGAGCCTGCTGCTGCTGAGGATCTGCCTGGGTCAGCACTGGAGCTCACCTGCAGCCCTGCAGATGCAAAGCAAGCTGGCTGGTGACCCAAATCATCTGCACTCTGTGCAGGGTGTGAAGTATTTACCAACCTTCACAACTCAGGATTTTTGGTTCTAAATGCAGAGTACAGCCCACTTGAAGCCTTGCTTACTCATCTTCATTGATATTACATGATCCACAACATTTTCAGCTCAAAAGGTGGCTGCATTTTTCTGTTAACACTTTTGTCAATTAAAGAACAGATAAACTTCCAAGGAGGGCTCTGTGACACTAAAGACCATTATCCTCAGGTGCATTCAAGGCTATGAATCACTGTTCTCCAGATGTTTAGTACCTGCTGCCATGAAGTAAACACATCTCAGCACAAGTGCATTTCTCTGACTCACTGGAGTAAGCATAGTGTATGAGGCACAGTTGTTCCAGTGCTAAAGCTATTTAGTTTGATATGGTATGATCAGACTCTGAAATACTATTGAACAAGCTCACTGCTCCTGCTGCCAGAGTATCTCCCACCAGACCCAGTCTCCTCAGCAATCTGTGCCTTCAGCATGAGGCATGATGGGCTCCAGGGGCTGAATCTCCTGCCCTCTGCAATGACTGGTGTTGTGGATCTGCACTGCTGGGGACTGGGCTGGCCCACGCTCACTTTGACTTCAGACTCTTGCTCAGATTGGTGAATCTGACCCACAGCTCAGACTTGGAACCACCTGGAGGTCCCCATAGCTGACTCCCTTCCCTACCTCTCAAGAAGACCCCAGGAGGGGAAATCTCTCTCCTCAGGCTCAGCCCAAGGACCAGGGGATCCAGCTGCAGATAGATATTTCCCACCCCTCAAGAGCTCTGCTTCTCAAAGCAGTGTGCATGCTTCATGAATTTTTCACAAGTGTCGTGGTTTGAGGCCCCTCAAACAGATCTGTGCACCCCCCCCCCCCTTTCTTCCCCAGTCCCGGGGAAATGGGAAGGAGAATCAAAAGAATGCAATTCCCACAGGTTGAGATAAGAACAGTT
>JASSUY010033284.1:0-16793 GCA_032466535.1 Forpus xanthops
GGCAACCCATTCCAGTGCCTCACCACCCTTACAGGAAAGAATTTCTTCCTCATATCCAGTCTAAACTTCCCCTGTTTCAGTTTGAACCCATTACCCCTTGTCCTCTCAGTACAGTCCCTCATGAAGAGACCCTCCCCAACATCCCTATAGATCCCCTTCAGATATTGGAAGGCTGCTATGAGGTGTCTCCACGCAGCCTTCTCTTCATATTGCAAAGGAGATTTTCTCAATCACTTGAAAATCCTTTTGAGTCTTAAGAGTGCTATTTTTTGTAACTTGGATGTAATACTGTGTGAGATCCCCCAGTGGAAAAGAAAAAAAAAAAAACAAAATTTGTGAATGCCCATTTAATAAAGAATACAATGAAATCTGAGCAGAAAGGGCAGATTGTAATAGTACCCCATTGACAATAGCATTTAAATTTGACCGTTGCAGGCAATTAAAGAGGCGTTTCGTGACAGCATCATCTTGTTGTGACCTTTCTTTAAAGTGCAACAAAGCAGGTATAATTCTAGAGCTAGAGAAATAGGGACAGAATGGGTACTTATTCTAGTGTCATGAAGACTGGGGACTTGTGACCCCTTTCTGTGAAAATCAAATTGCCAATGTCAACCTATCTCTGGCAGACAGCACCTTGCATTGATTTTATACATAATTTAGCACAATTGACAGTCTTCAGAGCAAGCTGGAGACTGATATGCTATGGAGGGTACATTGCTTATCCTTTCTGGAAAAGTGGGTCCCTTGGGGCCATGATTTATGCTTAATGGTATGACAGTTGGGACTGTGAAGAAATGGGACTATGTTAAGGCTAATGTGAAGATACTACTCACAGTGTGGCAGTGGCATAGTAAAAATCTGCCTCCACTGAAATTCTTATTATCATATGATATCAAAAAAACATTTTTATCCCTCTGTCATGCCCCAGACTGTAGTAAAAGAAATTGGAGTACCTTACCCACGTTGAGTTTTGCACATGCAGTACCAGATGTAATCCCATTAGTTTCTGGCCAACCACAGAATCATAGAATGGTATGGGCTGGAAGAATCCTTAAAGACCGTCTATTTCCAACCTTCCGACAAGTGCAGGACACTTTCCACTAGACCAGGTTGCTCAAAGCCCCGTCTGTCCTGGTCTTGAACACGGTGGGGCAGCTGCAGCTTCTCTGGGTGGCCTGCACCAGTGCCTCGACATTCTCAGTAAAGAATTTCTTCCTAATATCTAATATAAATCCCCCTTCTGTCAGTTTAAAGTCCTTCTTCTTGTGAAAAGAATGGACAAATTCTGTTCCTGAGCTGGACATCCCCAGTATACCCACTTTGATGGAGAGGTCTGGTATTTTGAAGTACTAGCAGAAATAGCTCTTTGGACACAATAGTAGCTGGAATCCATTGTTCTATTTTAGTTTCTTTTGGTTTTGTTTATGTGATTCAGTGATGAAACAGTCTGTGTTTGTTGATGATATGCAAACTTCAGTACATGTAAGAAACTATTCTTGCAGCATAATCAGATAATTACATGCTTTGTCACTGTCTTGCACTGTTTAGTATAAAGTACTTTGAATGACAATATGGCAGCTCTTTCCACCAAACTTTACGCGCTGCTTGTTGCAAGCTGCAAGTTAGCTTTAATTGAGTGTCCTGAGATTTATTGCAAGGAAGGTAATAACTTCAGTACAATAGCAAGAAACTGCATCTTTTCGTAGTTGTCTGTGTTGTAAATGAAAGTTAATTTTCTAACAGCCTCACTTTTTCTTCAGTGATCAAGTTTACCAAAAGAGGTATAACCTGAGTCTAATTTCTGGAGACTCTGTAATATGTAAACACCTCAGTGATGCAGGTGGCATTATGTATGAATGAGTATATCTTGTGGTGGAGGCTGACAAAGCAGAACTACATTTTGAAATAGCAACATGAATTTTATTGAAGCAGCAATGAGTTGTTTGCCCTTTTATTTAGCCTTTATGATAGCAAATAGAAATGATTTGGCTTGCCAATCAGACCTAGAAATGGGGAGGGGAAAAAAAAACAGCCCAAAACCTCAGTGTAATTTTGAGGAAAATGCTGTCTGGATCAAACTCAATGCAATTTACTTTTATGTACTGTCCTCCATACAGATTATTACAAAGCAGTTTACAGGGAGAGTTAATCATCAGAAGCTAGAGGGGAAAGGAAGGTTTTAAAAGCAAGAATAATTTGGTAGCTGGAAGAAGTCATTGGGGGTTTACTAGAGTTCTGAGAGAAAAGTTCTAGGTAGAATACCTTTTTTCCTGTCTTTTGCCAGGCAAAGTACTGTGTTCAGTTTTGTCAGAAAATGGCACATTGGTTTTTTTAATGACAGTACCTCTGAATGGCCCATCTTGTCAAAGGCATGTCAGTGTCACCCAACCTTAAATCTCTTTCAGTTCAGCTCTGAACAGCAGCTGCATGGACTTTCCACCATAATTAGGAAAGAGTATTGCTGAGATAAGAGCTTCAGCACTACAAGGGTTTTTTTTCCCCTTTTGTTTTTATAAAACCTGGTATCCTCAAAATACAGTCAACTTAGTCTGTTTTGAGATTGAGTTTCAAAAAGATTAGAACAGAACGCTGTGACAGTGTTCTGATTATATGGATGTAAATACACACACCTACCTACTTCTCTCCCCCCCCCCCCCCATATGTATTATACACTACTATTTAGTATTTTGTATACTGGAGAGATTCCCTGATGTCTTGATTCAGTTTTGCATAACTACTGAAACAACCCAGGCAAAGCTAATTTACACTAATGAGGTTTTTATTTATTTCACCAGCTTTATATTTAGAGGTATCCATCAATTAGTAGTTCTGAGTGTGTGGTTTTAGTGACACAGGACATAGAAGGACCATGATGTTAATCAAGGTCATGATGAATACCCATGGAGTCAGCACTCTAAAGGCTGACTGCCTCTCCAGACTCTCATGGGCACCTCAATACAAAAAATGCTTTCCAGACCTTCCAAAACACTCCAGGCAAAACCGAATTTTCACCTGATGGCTCTTCTTTAGCTGAGAATGGCCTTCCCTGAAAGAGCAAAGTAAACCCTACTGCACTCCATCACATTCCCTGAGATGTCTTTCCTCTAATCTGACAGACAGCTCAGCCTAGAATATACCTCGAGAAATAAGAAGAAAATGGATATGAACCTTTTTTCTTTTCTTTCTTTTTTTTTTTTTTAATTCTTTTCCTTGTCTTGGGCTGGCAATAGCCCAAAAGCTCCCCAGCAGCTCATTAGCAGACCGCAACTCCAGCTTAAAAGCTTAACCAAACCAGTCATTTGTTACTGGTCAAATTCTTCAAATTCTTCCAGCCCACTGTGTGTATGAAGTGTTCTTCAAAGAATTTGATGCATGAGTGTCAGCCTGATGGGGAGATGGGATCCTACCAGAGACTGGAAGCTGTACAGCCACTTTCAGGAAGAGAAAGGAGGTGGGAAGTAGTAGGGGTCAATTACAGCCCCACTGTAAACAATAAAAAGGAAAGGGAAGAGGTGTAAAGCCATACACGCTGATAGGCTTACAGCAAGGCAGGATGCTACCTCTCAGGTAGCACTCACCAGGAGAGGAAGCAGCCTTCCATGCTGCACCCTGGTGAGATGCTTTGTTTCAGTGTGTGAGCTGGAATGTGCTTTATTCTCACCAACCAGTAGTATGTGGTAGGATATTGTGACAGAAAACTTAGTCTAGGCCACGGAAGACATAAGAAGAAGCAAAATGCTTTCTCTTTAATGTGGGTTATATGAAATGCTTTTGCTATGCGCCATTAACGGTGTCATTTTAGGAAGTGCTGACTCTAGGAGATGCTATGCCTCAAGCTCCTTTTGAGAATACTTTTAAAGATTATTGTGATTCCATTCATCACTTTTCTAAATGATGACCTTTAGCCACACAGCTTTTACACAAGTGTAACTTCACAGACCTTGATACTCACGCTCATTACTGCGAGGCAGAAGTTGAGCCCATAACTGTCTATGTAAGAGAATAATGGTTACCCAAGAATTAGATGGTATGCGATACTGTGTTACAACTGTTGTAGGTTATAGCACTACCAGCGTCTGGATATTAAATTTCTTCCTTGTTAAAATATTTTTTTTTCTGCTAAAAAAGTGGCTTGCCTCACCCTCCAAATTGCCCTTCAGGCATTAAGATTTGGTTTTTAACTCACACATTTTCACTTGGAAATATGGGTATCTATTGCAAAAGTTTACAGTGTTTGGGAAACAAAAACGTCTGATTCTAAAACTCAAACCAAGAGGATGCTTACAATGAACTTCCTAGTTCAGAAACTTCTGAAATTTACTGCTGCCTCATACATGCTCTATGGCCACCCAGACCTTCTTGTAAGGCAAACACATACAAATAACACAGGATACCTCCACTTACTTTTGCTGCCTGATATTCTTCTGATATCTCAGCCTTGGCTTCTCTGCGTCCTATAATTTCTTTATTTTCATACCTGTGAACTTCCAGCTTTATCTGATGCATCCAGTATGGAGGAGTCTTTAGGAAACCGGGAAGACTGTGAATTACTTATTTAGGAGGCTAGTTCTCCCTGGTTTAACAAGAAAACAAGACTCTCATGAACTTGCTCTTGCTTTCAGCCTGCTACTTTTCCCTTAAGATTCAGCTCACAGTATTTTGATACCAATGGCAAAAAATCACCTTTCTAAGATTTTCAAAGGTGTCCTGATGGCCACTACACTCCAAGCAAAAACATTTTCTTGAGGTTTGAAAAACAAAAAGCATGTGTTTGGCTTACATGGCATGGTTTTGCTAGTAGCAGGGTTGGGGTGTCTGCAGGGGTGGCCTCTGTGAGAAGGAACCAAGAGCTGCCCCTGTGTCAGACAGACGTGTCCAGACGGCTCCAGAACAGACCTGCTGCAACCCAAAGCTGAGCCCCTCAGCAGTGCCGTTTGCACCTCTGTGATAACATATTCAAACAAGGCAAAAAGACGCTGTGCAGCGGCTGTGAGAAAGAGTGAAAAAAATGTGGAAGAAACAGCCCTGCAGACACCAAGGTGAGAGAAGAAGCAGCAGCAGGAGGTGCTCTAGGCGCCAGAGCACAGATCCCCCTGCGGTCCATGGTGGAGGCTGTGGTGCAGCAGATTGTCCCCCTGCTGCCCATAGAGGACCATGATGGAGCCCTGAAGGAAGCTGCAGCCCATGGAAAGGATCCCTTTCAGGAGCTTGTTTTCTGGCAGGAGCTACAGCCCATGTGGCACTCATTCTGGGGTGGTCCTTGAAGAACTGGACCCCACAAGAAGGGTACCATGTTGAAGCGGGGAAGTATGCAGGGGAAAGAGCAGCAGAGATGAAATATTGTCCCATTCCCCCATTCCTTCCTCCTCACCCCCTCCAGTAAAGGAGCCAGGAGTGAAGGAGTGAGATAGAGCATGGGAAGAAGAGGGGTGTGCATGGGAAGGTGCGTTAGTTTTGTCTTTGTTTCTCACTGTTCTGGTTTTTAATGTATAATAAATTAAAATTAATTTTGCCCAAGTTGAATCTGTTTTGCTCATGACAGTAATTGGCGAATGATCTCTCTGTATCTTGACCCAGTCTTATTTTCTTCCCCATCTGTTGAGATGGAGTGAAAGAGCAGCTGGGTGGGTACTTGGTGGCCAGCCAAGGTCAACCCACCTCAAAAGAGGATGAATAATATCTGAATGGCAGTATCACCGCATCACGAAGTTTTCAAAGCATATATAGAGACAAACATGTGCACTCATCCCTTAGTTTTCTCAGCTCTGTGCAGCAGGAAGAGTGAAATATCCTAGGAATTTTGCAACCTCGAGGATATGAGAGAGGAGAGGCAAAAAAAAAACCAACCCAAACTCTGAGGGGAAGCTGGCGAAACAGAATCAAGGGATTGAATAGGTTTAAAAAGCAGGTAGTGGTTTAGAGCTGTAATGAGGAAAACAAGCCTCTGGTTCAAAAGCAACTGCTTTCTTGTCCATTTACAGGATAATCAATATCTCATCCTAAAACATCTGTGAGCAGATATAAAAAAGAATGTTTTACTCTAGAAAAGATTTGCTGACCGAGCCCAAACTTCATCAGAAATGGAAACATAAATAACTAGAGAATATTGATAATGATTCTTAGGGAAAAAGAGCTGAATAAACAGCACTGAACAAAATGTAAAATTCCATTTTATCTTGTTTGCTTGTAAACCTCTGTGCTAGCAGACCTGAACAGTGTCTGCCTTTAGCACTTGATCAGAATTCTTCCCCAGTCAGCCTTTTTTTGTTTCCTTCCCTTATTTTAAGCATAATTATCAGATTGATAAATATATGCGTCAAGCATAACATTATCAGAGTCTGTGTTCTGAATTACTGTGGAATTGGTGCTTTTAGGGAGCAGAAACAATTTAGGACCAGAAAATGAGCATGTTTCACTGAACAGATTATCTTTTCCAGCTAATAATAGTTCATATCAAATACCATTTTGTGAAAGATAGAGACCAACTTGCACAGCCTCTGTGAAAAAGTGTGGAAAATGTTCCCTACAGCACTCGCATATTATGAAATCAATTTTGCATTAAAGGACACTTTTCAGAGTAGTTTCAATTCTAAAGTAAGCCTGTGTGTTGCTGTGCTCCCTATATCTTTATATCGCAGTGAGCAGTCCAGTGACCCAGCGGTGCTCTATTTCAGGCCCTGTGTAAAATTAGGCTTAAGCTCACAGTGATGGCAATGAGAAGTGAATTGTTCAGAGAACTTCTGTCTTGAAAGATCCAGTTAGACTGTATAATACATGCACTGGCTTAAGCCAAGCATCAAACTCTTTCAGTAGCTTAAAGTACTCTTTTTAGCTCCATTATTGAATGCTGACGTCAGCCTGCTTTCCTGCTCCACAGACCAAAGCTCACTTTCCATAGCAATACTCCTAAAAAATATCCTCTCCTGAGGGCAAGCTTAGCTTTGGCACTTTCAGGATGAGTTCAGCCTGCTCCTTGCAAGCCTCTCAGGGACTAACAACTTTATTGCCAAAACAAAAGATATAAGCTGTTTCAAACAACTTGCTTCATTCAATGAGCTCAAATCCTGTATACAACTGGATGCTGAACACCAGGATGGGAGAGCAGGGTCACAATCAGACAAGCAATAGCGAGGTTATGTTTCTCATGCAGTGTTACTTCCCTGAATCTTTTATACTGTCATGGTGTCTTCCAACCCCACTGATGATGCCTGCAGTGTAGAGCTGGCTGATGGTCCCAAGTGCCTGGGTTGAGGTGCCCTGAGACTGCTGAGCTGAGGGTGACCTAATAAGCGTGAGAACATCAAGTTTCTGAAAGGGGCGTGTGTTGGCTACTCACAGATCCCTTTTAAGTCTCAAAACCAGCTAGTCCTAACCTGCTTGCTCTAAGAAGTGCAAGGTTTTCAACCTAAGCCTTTTGCAGGGCCATTAGGCTCACATACTGTATCTAGGGGCTCAAAATGGTCCAGCTGCAAAGCCTTGGACATGCCTGAGTCTGCAAGCCTGGGAAAAAAGAATAATTATTTTGGATGAACTGAAATCACATAGAGGACTGTCTTTTGAGAGGTTTTGGCTTCTCCCTTGGGTAGGTCAAGAGATGAGGTATCTTAGCAAAGAGATACTGTGCATTTTCACCCACTGGGAAACTGTCCGCAAGCTTGTATATCTGATTGTAGCATCGTAGTCTGTTACAGAAACAAGGAGAATATACAGCAAATGCTGACCCTGCTCCGCAAGTTTTTTTCAATCTATGTAGTTTACATTCAGAAGCTGTGCAGACTTCTGTTGCCTTTGGAACCATACAGACTCTATTACCGCACATGTTTTCCAATTATCCAACTTCTGTGGGAACAGGAGGTCAGCAGGCCATTCTAGATAAATATTTTTGTCACCTTGTGCTTAAGAACTAAGTTTGCCAAAGGGTAAACAGCCATGATTTCATCATCGATCTTGGAATGACAAGGTTCTCAAACGCATAAGTGCATGGCATGCTGCTTCAGTGATAGGGTGCAGAAGATGTTCATTGACAAATGGAGCAGAGGGTAGTATTTTGATTGATTGTATACATAGAAGCTTATTGGTGAGTTCTGAGATCTTTGGTAGGATGCAAAGATGAAGATGCAGAATTTGAACTAAAAAATGTATGCCTCTGGGGTGCTCTGGGGAAAGATGTGGACAGAGAAGAGTTTTGAACTGTACAAAAAGACTTTAATGTCTCTAAGAAAGAAGCAATTCGAAATGCAATAATAAACTAATTAAGCACTGTTAGAAACAGTGAAACTAGCGCTGCCTCCCACAGACAGCCCACTCTCTTAAATAAGCACTTAAATAATCCCCATGTGGGTTTCAGTACAATTTTGTCTGACCTTTATTTAAAGACCACCAAGAGGGCTATTGATTATGGTTGGTCAACCTATGTGAGTTGGCTGGAACATAGAGTCCGTGCTGTTTTGTTTTTTCTTTGCTTATTTTGTTCCTTCTTATTTTTAAATCCAGTTATCTTCTTAAGGGATTTTTTTTCTCCATCAAAATCTTCTGCATTTTTCTATCCTCCTGCAGCTATTGGTCTCTTGTTCTCCCTAAGGCTTCTGTAGCCACCTCCTGCTATTAGGGTTTTTTTTTTTTTCTTCATGTGAAACAGCTTTTAAAACCAAAATACTTGCTGTCTGTCCTAAACATCAGTCTAACACCTATTTAGAAAACACAGGGCTGGATTCACTCCCTGTACAGCCACGGTTACATTCAATATACCTTGGGGAGGAATTTCTTTTAGTACTGTGTTTTCCCATAGCACTGCTGACATATCTGGGCCAAGAGTTTAGTAACTGTATGTAAACCAATAGAGATAAGGGATTTCATCCCTGAATACATAGCTCTTCATTTTAAAGCCCACAAGTTCTGGACTACTGAATAAGGACTGCAAGATCATAGAACCATAGAACAGTTCAGATTGGAAAAGATCTTAAAGCTCATCTATTTCCAACACCCCTGCCATGGGCAGGGATGCCTTCCACTAGACCAGGCTGCTCAAAACCCCATCCAGCATGGCTCACAGGCATTGTTGTGCATGACCAGTGTAGTCATTCTCTTCCTGGATTACCCACTCTTGAAAAGAAAAAAATATGGTCTTACTACATTCCAATATCAGTATTCCTTTAGACTTAACAAACTGCTGCTGACAATCATATCCACCACACATGAAAAAGATCTGTCAAAAAGTAAGGGATTTTGGAGTAGTAGTTCTTCAGTTCTAAATTTGTACATTTAAAGAAGAGGGATATACACAGACACGAAGATTTGGAAGGTGTTTTTTTTCCTCCCACATTTAACATACACATAAATACTTTTCCAGGGTGGAAGGAACAAGAGAGGAGGAGGAGGGGCAGGGAGGAGGCAAAATTGTCTTCCTTTCTAAGATGCAATCTGAAGTGATTATAGAAATACTCATGTTAGCTATATTTTTGAAGATAAGGCTTATTCATATCAGAATAGACAGAGTGACAGCAGCAGAATGAATTTTCTTCAAGCAGATCTGCTTTGTAGACTCTGATGCAGCCCTTTGATATGTTTGTTCAACTGTAGAAGGGCCCTAATGTCACAGGCACAGCTGGTTTCTCACTCAGCTGTCACACGCAACAGTGGGGGGACTCTCCTGTGCTGCAGGTGCCTCTAACATCAGCACTTACAGGTCTTCCAAAAGACACAACTTCCCTGTGGCCTTTCCCGTATTTCCTCCATTTTACTAAGCTGATAAATTAGCTGTTCTTAAGGGGTTTTTTAAAAGCTTAATGTCTAACTTTCAGCAACTGGTAATTCCAAACAACTGACAAACTGTTAGAGCTACTAAACTCTTTCCACTGACACCGATGCCAGTCATTACATTGTCGCCAGTGAAAATACAGATGGGCTGATATTGAGTATCCTTTTGAAGTGCTTAATGTTTAATTTTTGAAGTGTATTTTGTGGATGAACAGCGTTTGTTTACATCTCTTTGGGTTGCAAGTGTCTAAAACTGAAGCATTCTTGGTTTTCTGATAAGAGATCTTTGACTACTTGCTTTTTAGTTTATCGGTAAAATAACAGAATCTTGATATAATTTTTCTGTCTTGAGTAAAACAGAAAACATAGAAATTAGTATTTTAAAAGCTGCCTTTTTTATTCAAAAATCATGACAACTGCAGGTTAGGTGGCAACATTTTTGACAAGTTGACTGTATATGAATTGGTTTGCACCTCCTTGTGTATATAAGCAAATGGCTTATATTGTTTTTGTCTATAGCTGGTGATGGTGGACAGTCAACAGTTGCTTTAGAAAATAGCTCTTTTATATTTATATGACAAATGTTAAATGTTCTCCTGGAAGCAATTTCTCTGGATCCACCACAAGCAGTGCTGGTCATTCTCAAGGCTTGAATATCCAACAGCTTGGTAATGGGACTGGTGCACAGCCGTACTATTTGATTGACTTTTTCTCGGCTTGAAGATGGTAGACTGCAGCCTTGCAACGCAGGATTCACCATCTCTTAGCACTGCTAAAATTCCACAAGGAAGGACCTAGGGACCACTGGCACTTGTGACGGAGAGTGGCAAGCTCAAGTGCCCAAGTAAAGGCAGCATGCAGAAATAGTGGCATGGAGCGGAGAGGGAGCTCTGAAGCACCTTCAGATATTGTGCAAATTAGCCCCTAACCATATAAAGCCAGAAATCAGGACTAACCTTGGGGCATGCTCAAAGCAGGACTTTCAGGCATAGGAAGGACTGCAGGGTCTCTCTTCTGAAAGGTATTGTAAATTCTCTAGACGAAGTGTGGCATCATCATCAACCAGGTACATTTAAGATTGTGTTTTCAACATTAAATTTAGCAAGAGGAGCTTCTATATGCCATGGAGCCACACTATTACAGACTGCTCATACCTTCCCACCTGAAAGCTGCTCTTTGGAGTGTTTTATCACTTCCTCCCAGCAGCTGTGTAAATCCTACAGTCTAGTGTTCCTGCACAGAAGAAAGGACTCAAAGAAGAGGCGGTGCGGAGTACACGAGTCATTCAGTGGATGAATGTGTCAGCAGAGGAGTGCATTGAAAATTATCTGTCTGAGAAGAATCCTAAGAAAAAGAGATGCACTCAGGTGGTCTGCAGCTCCTCAGAAAGCTTTTCAGTCCCCTTAGGAAGATGCTGAAAAACAAAGAAGTTTTATCTTTGGCATATGAACTTTGAAATCAAGTATGCTCAGGAGAAAGGGTTATAGAAGCCAGTACAGTTGTTTCCATCTTCAACATTAAATGCATCACAAGGTTTTAGCAGGCATATAATGCAAGTCAGTTTGTAACTGGCCTTTCTTGTCACTCAAAGGCAGACCCCCAGATTATTATTAAATCCCTAATATGCTGCAACACTTGACAATAAATGATAAGTACAGAAAAACTGCAGTAATCTGTATGACTTGTGTCATCCATATACTAACACTCAAAAGGCCAGAGAAATTGTAGTAAATAGAACAAATTGGCCAAGTTGTTCAGAATTAACAGCCACATCTTCTTAACTTACAAATCACCTATGATTTGTAGTGATCTCCTAGCTAATTACCTGCTAGTCAGTATAGGTGCATCTATGAAGAAGATAATTTGTTTGAAGGAGGTAACTAGAAAGGTTTAGCAGAGGGTGCTTTGTTAACTGTCCTTGCATCAGGTCATTGAACTGATCACATGCTGTTAATGTCTCTGTGAAAAGAAAAGTCAGAAGGAAAGGCAGGCTTCAATGCCTTTCTCAGCCACCTACCCAGTTGGGACTGGGCTAGTTAAAAAATCATCATGTATTCATTGTAACAGCTGCAGACACTTGGAAAAATTTTAGTGTGATCATAATACTTTAATCATGCTATTGATCTCCCTTCATGTATGTCAGTATGGCATTTTGGATTCACTTTGGTTTTGTGGGGTTGGGGGATTTTTTTGTTTTTCTATTTTACACAACCTGCTATGTTATTACACCCAGCCTTGCATGCAGTACAGAGGACCAAGCCTATGCCCTTTTGTACAGCTACAGACAGCCCACACAACATTAAAATGGCCATCAGTTTGCTGGTCATGTCTTGTGTGGGTGGTAAGATGCAGAAGTATCCCTTAAAAGGTATTCTCCCTAAATCAACACAGGATAGAACAGGGACCAAAGTAAATAGATAAGTTCTAGCTAACATTTCTCAGGAAAACAAAAAAAAAAACAACCCTGAAACATATTACAGAAATTACACCACAAGAATAAAGATAGCAAATAAATAGCTAAAATAAACTGGTTAGCGCAAGTAATTTATGTTTCTAACTAAAAACTATTCCATTATTTTGCTTTTCTGGTACAAAGAAGTCCATATCACCTATTTCTTCAATTATGGTCTAAGAGCCAACAGTACATATTCTGTGGCATTTTTAATAAATCTTTTAGCAGACCACAGAAGATCAAAGCCAACAAGTAAGATAGTTTTATGAGAAGACTGTTCTGGCATTTTTCCATCATATAGAAGACATCAGAAAACAAAGGCAATTTAAGAACAGTTCTCCTCCTCCTAATGCACCAAACAGGGCTTGAAATTATTCACTTTAAATTCAGTAAAAAAGCCCCATTACCCTTAATGAGTTGCATCAAGTTCCCACTGTGGTAGTTACTAAATGTCAATATTTACAGTTGCCACCAAGAAACATCAAACTGTCACAGTACTCCACTTCTGATAATACAAAACTATCTCTCCTATGTTAACACCACATGGTAAGTGCAGGGAATAGCAGTCACAGTAGGGATAACAGAACGTTTGATGAAATCCAGGCACTGAAATCCACAGTACCTTTCTCTGCAGAGGAACTCAAAATGCAGTAGGCCCGCATTGGCACAGTAAGTAACTCCCACATCGACCTCCATTAGATAAAATAATTAAGTCTACATTAATGATGTGGAATAACAGACCATTGTCACAGGACCAGTGTTGTGTGCTTTGAAGAAAAAAGAACCTGAGCTGCACCATGCTATTTATTTTCCGTAAAAGCTTTGGCTTTGCCATGCTATTCTTGCATCTGCAGGAGCCCATTATCCAGGAAAATATTCTGTTCCATTCGCAATTATCTCTTAATTACGTCTATCATTTAAGTAGCTACTACTTTGAGGATCTTACATTATATGATGCAATTTTCATCACTGAAGCTCCTCTGACTTTCACTGTCAGGAGTGTATTTTTATATTAACCCTTGCAAGTACCCAGGAATACCACCAAGGAGTCAATAAACTGGTAGAATTTCAACGGCTGCAATAGGATGCTCACTGTACAGAGCTGCTGCTTGGGAACCAAGTGATTTGTATGTAAGCAGTCAGTAGAGACAAGAGAAATACTAGGACTCTGAAGAAATAAGTAGATTTCAGCTTTTCTCACATGGTGTGCTCTCCATAGTAGAGCTTTCACTAACAGAAAAGAAACTCCTAGGCCTTCCAATTGCAAAAAAAAACCAGTCTTCACTATGTAAATCTCATCACTGCTGTTTTGTTGAGTCTGCAGCCAGCCAGACTGAAACAATGGCACCCAAAGAGCCCACAACTCCCTGGTTGCATCTTAATGGGCTGTTTGTTAACTTCAAAGCTGACCATTTGAATGGTAACATTATTAGACAAGTAATCTGAAACATAAGCACCCAGCTTGAATCATTAGCATTTAATTACCTAATATTTTCTCTTGTTTAAGCTGTGCAAACTGGTCTTAATTTTTGGTTTGAACAATGGAGCCTCACAGTTTGTCTCCCTATGTGGAGAGACAGTCTTGTGAAGAAGAAGAAAATATTTGAGATGGCAGATACATGGGTCTTTTAATGCCAGGAACAATGCAGTTTTATGCTAAAGTTTTCTCAGAATTTATTTGATATATTTAGGTTATTTCTATTGCCTGGGATCCTTGTCACCTGCTCTGACAAGCGCTGTTAAGAAATAAGTGAAGATTTAGCTGCTACGGAAAGAGTTCAGAGCCGTTTCCCCTCTTATTTCTTTGAGCAAATGAAAAAAAAAAAAAAAAAAAAGCAGCTTCTATTGCTTTTTCAATGTAGTGTAAAGGTCACCAACAATAGCTCACCTATAGATGCCAATGTGTGACATTTCGCCTGAATACAACAGAAACATGATAAGATACGAAACAAAAAAATTCAAATTCCTTTCTAGATAAAGCTGTTTCTCAAGGCTTGTTCCTTTAAATTAAATGCAGCGTTTAACTCTTATCTTACAAATCTTACCCAAAGCTTAGAGCACTTCTCCTGGCTGTAAAAAGATTTCAGATAGATGAAGTAACGCTATTCATGTGAGGTACATATAATGAGACCCGGAAAAAGTCAAACTATTGTCTTCAAACTGATGATTTCAAGTAAACAGATGATTCGAAGTTGCAGTTTTTATCAACTGAGTTCAGACCTGGAGTTTGAAGCTGTATATTTCATTCAAATCCACAGAGAGGTACCCCCTCACCAAAGAATAATCCTCAAATTCCTTTTTTATTACTGAGAGACTCCTTGTTGTGTGTTTTGCAGGCAATGGTAAGCCCCCAGCAGCGTTGAAAGTGCCTGCGTTAATGCCGGTGCAGCAGCACCAGCAGTCAAGTCATGGCTTGCCTAAAGAATGATTCATATTTTCTTGGACAAAGATTCACATTTAGTGCATTTCTACCAAAAAGTGTTCTTATTTATGTTGTTATAAGAAATGTAGAAGCTGTAGCTTTTTAATTCAGTTAGACTTCAGAGACTGTAACCTGAATAAGCATTGCCAGGAACCTAAGCAATTACAGGCTTTGTAAAGAAAAATGAGGTGGTGATGGCAGAATATGAAGAAGGTGACAAAACCAAGCAATTATGGGATATTTTGACATTTTTTTCTTCTGAGATATCTGTTCTGCTAGTAATTTTTTTTCAGTGCTGCTCTGAGAATTGGTCTTCATTGCTAAACAAGCAGTGTTTTTTACCTTAATATAAAAAGTATTGTCTGTCCTGAAGAAAAAGTGCAATGAAAACAACATACCAAAATTTCACTTCAAGGTACATTCACCTAGATAAACTCCATTCTCCTCCTGAAGTTAAGCTTGGGGTAAATATACCCAGAAGGAAATGTAATGGAACAGGTCCTCACTGTATTTTTTTACTTCAGGGTGGCCCATTTACATTAATTTCCTTGTAGTTAAAAATGCAACATTTTTGCATGTGAAGACCTAAAGTAGATGGATATATCAAACATATGTATGCAGAAAAACAAAGCTGCCATGAGGCCTTTTTACATATTCATAGGACACTTCAACATTTCTTATATAATATTTTCTTACAGAGACTAATTTGTGGAAACTTTTTTGTCATAAAAAGCCTGTGAAACTCTGTGGATTCACCATTATACAGTGTCAGTGTGTGAATGCTTTACTGATCCAATGTGAAAGATTGGATAAACAACTGTTTTCATTTCTGGATGAAGAAAGCAGATTCACTGTCCGAGGGTTAAAAGATGGGGCTGCCACATATTTTTCAAGATCACCCAAAAAAGCCAAAAAAGTTCACTGTAAAAATATTGGAAAAGAAGACATTGTCTACTGGGGGCTGGTGGAGCTGCTCTGACAAAGAAAAGGAAGAGTGGATTCAGTAGGAGGCATGCCAGACTGGTCAAGGATGCTTTAAACTATATGTGTTCGAAGAGGAGGGCATTGTTCCATCCCATCACACCAAGTCACTTGCCAGCACCTACAGTAAACATTCGGAGCTGCTCCAGCCAATGAGCCAGCTTCAATTGGAGCTTGGCTCAGATGCCTCTATACAAATGCCCATAGCATAGGGAACAAACAAGAGGAATCGGAGGTGTGTGCACGTCTATGGGAGTATGATATAATAGATATCACAGAGACATGGTGGGATGGCCCCTATGACTGGTGTGTTGGAATGGAAGGTTATAGGCTCTTTAGGAAAGACAGGCCCGGTAGGCAAGGAGGGGGAGTTGCTGTTTATATTAGAGATAGGCTGGAGAGTATGGAACTCTGTCTGGGGACAGGTGAGCAGTTGACAGAGTTTGTGGGTCAGGGTTAAAGGGAGAACAGCAATGGGAGACATTATTGTGGGGATCTGTTATAGACCACCTAACCAAGAGGACTCGGTGGATGAAGCACTCTATAGACAGATAGGAGCAGCCTTATGCTCACAGGACCTTGTTCTCATGGGGAGCTTCAACCATCCTGATATCTATTGGAGGGATGGTACGGCCCGGCACAAACAATCCAGGAAGTTCCTTGATTGTGTGGAAGACAACTTCCTTCTGCAAGTAATAGAGGAGCCAATGAGAAGAGGTGCCATGCTTGACCTTGTCCTCACCAACAGGGAAGGACTGATTGGAAATATAACACTCCAGGGTAGCTTTGATTGCAATGATCATGAGATGGTCAAATTCGAGATCCTCAGAACAGTGAGAAGGGCATGTAGCAAGCTGGACTTGTGCAAAGCGTTTGACACTGTCTCACATGACATCCTTGTCTCTAAGTTGGAGAGGCATGAATTTGATAGGTGGACCACTGAGTGGAAAAAGAATTGGCTGGATGGCCAATGCAAAGATTTGCTCAATGTCCAGCTGGAGACCAGTAATGAGTGGTGTCCCTCAGCGATTGGTGTTGGGACCAGTCTTGTTCAACATCTTTGTCAGTGACATGGACAGTGGGATTGAGTGCACCTCCAGCAAGGTTGCTGATGACACCAAGCTCTGTGGTTCAGTTGATACGTTGGAGGGAAGGAATGCCATCCAGAGGGACCTTGACATG
>JASSUY010033285.1:0-14512 GCA_032466535.1 Forpus xanthops
CTGTGAGGGTGCTGAGGCGCTGGCACAGGGTGCCCAGAGAAGCTGTGGCTGCCCCATCCCTGGCAGTGCTCAAGGCCCCATTGGACATAGGGGCTTGGAGCACCCTGCTCTAGTGGAAGGTTTCCCTGCTCATGGCAGGGGGTTGGAACTGGATGAGCTTTAAGGTCCCTTCCAACCCAAACTAGGCCAGGATTCTGAGATTTACTTCAGGTGTCTGATCCAGTGGGTCAGTAGGGATGTTACTTTGAGGAAATAAACACTTGGATCATTGTGAACATTAGGTCTCTTTGAAGAGCTTCAATGCAGGAGTGCAGGGGAGTGTTTCCTGGTTAAAATACACGGCAGGCACCTGCATTCTGTTCTCATCCCTGCTACAGGGCTTACACACTGTGATAAAGGTGCCCAAACTTGACTTTCCAGAGTCCTTCATTTTCAGGGTGTCTGAGCTGATGTGGGGATGGGATTTGCAAAGCAGCCCCAGGCACAGCTGAAGTCAAGGGCAGCAAAGCTCCAAGCAGGTAAAATGCAGGGCAGTGTAAGGTGTATGCAGGCAAATGGGATGGTGGCAGATCAAGCACATGATCTTTAGAGGTTTGTGACCACTCACTCATTCTCAGCCTTCACTAAAACAGTCTTTATCCAAAACTAACACCCGTGAAGAACTGAGACACTATCATGATGTCACTACAAGTGACAATCGCTTCTCCAAGGTGGTCTTTGACTGCAGACAGCCTGTGAGGCAAGGGGGATGAGAAAAAGCAGGATGATGAACAGCTTCCCATTAAAAGCTATCCCCATTCTGTGTGCTAACTTGAGCAGAGCCCAGTGGAAAAGGAAGATCTCATTATCTGAAGGTGAGGGATGCAGACACACAGGACTGAACTTCAGGTTCTTCTGGCGTTTGTAGCACTTCCTTCACACTGTCCCTGGTTCAGCACACGTTTCACCCGTGTTGGTCCTCTTCAGCCACCAAGCAGAACTCCCTCCCGTGGTACCTTTCCAGCCATTCCCTCATGGGTGACCGTGGCACCCACCATGGCACAAACTGCCCTGGGCTGTGACAGAAGGATCCCCCAAAACCTACCGCCCGTGTCAGGCAAAGTGCTTTGCAGCCATGGAGCTAAAGCACTTGACACAGTGCCTAGGGAAGGGAGCGAGGAGTGCCTTACTTCCCGAATGTTCTGCTGCTCCATCTCGTGCCTCTTGATCATGGTTTTTCTCTTGAAGAAACGGCAGTTTTTGTCGTAGTAGAGTCTCTGCTGGCTGAGAAGATGGGCCTCCTCTTCAGCCTGTGTGTGCTGCAGGTTCTCTTTGTGTTTGGATATCCTTTCCTGCTTCTCTTTCTTCGGCGTGCTGTGGTCCTCATTCATTTCCTGCCGCAAGAAAAAGACTTCCCTTAGGATCAATGACCTTCAGTCACTGCCTCTCCTCTGGTCATGAAAGGACACCAAAATCCCAACTACACCACCAGGCACCAGCAGAACCAGACCCATCACTGGCCATGCCCAGCTCTGCCGCCTCCAGAGCTGTGTTCAAATGCACCAAGAGGAGGAGGAAGAAGTGGCCATTAAACAGCACAGAGGCTAAACACTGCAGCAGCAAAACTACATCAACACCCTCTGGCTGTCGTGGAAAGAGACTGGGTCAGGCCCCGGGGCTCCCCTCCCTTCTCTGCCCCTGTTCTACACAGGAGACCAGCTTGGGCTTCAGCTTTATTTCAGCAGGACTCATGCTCGGTTCTCTATTGAAGCAGGTACCCAATGGGGCTCCTTGCTGTTCATCTGCCCACCTTTATGCTCTGAACAGCAAGCAATTTTTATGTGTGCTGGGATGCTGGACTTCAGGGATGCAGTTATGGACAGATAAGCTATAAACTTAGTGCCCACTTTTTCCTGTTCCTGTAAGTGACCATTAAATGGCACCTGAATGGCTGCTCTTCACTTACAGCTTGAGCAGGAAAGCCCCACACCTCCAAAAACAAATGAGGAAAAAGGGGAGGAAGGATTCTGTGAAGTCCCACTGTCCCTTGGTTCCAAAGCTGCTGCTCCACAGCAGGCTGTGCAGACACCTCCAGCACACACTCATGGACTGTTTTAGGAATCTAAATCTGCTTCCAAGCCTGACAGTATCCCTTAAAGCCCTGGGCTGGCCCTGGTTTATCAGAAGGAAAGGCTGCTTCACGTTCATTCCCCACCCTTTCAGCCCTGGAAATGATGGTTTCTTGCCTCTTTAATCTTCTCCTTGCAAAGCTTGTATTGTTTCTTCTGACTTTCTAAAAAGGTCGCCAGGTCTTTCTTTTGCTGAGCCAAAATCTGTTGCTGGAATTTCTTTTCATCTGCTGCAGCTGCCTTTGCCTGCAAGGCACAGAGAGAGGGGGGAAAGAGAGGAAGAAACCACAAAGGGTGAGGAAGCAGGTCAGGAATCCAGCCCCAATCAGTGCTCTGTGGTGCTTCATGGGCTGCCATTCTCCCAGCACTGTGCTAGACAAAAGTCACACGAGTATTCAGCCACATGAAAGCTGCTTGCACAAAACCCCCATAATGCCCACATACCTGTAAGAGCTCCCTCGTGCTTCTTACCTCTCTGCACCAAAACCAGCCCAGAGGGTGAAGCCCCACTGCTTTACCATATGGATTCACACGCTAATTTTTAAACAGGCCCAGTAACAGCAGCAAGCTTTGACCTGTCCTCAGCCAGGAGGCAGCAGCTCCCTCCAAGGTCTCCTGTCAGTCTCTTTCAGCCATCACTTGGCTGCAGCATCAGTCAATGCCCATGGAGCCACAAGGCTTGGAGCTGGGGAGCTCCAGCACAAAAATGGCCGAAGCAGCTCCACAGAGTAATCATGCAGTGAGCTTTAAGCAGCACTTCCACTGCCTTCTCTTAGAGCCCTAGTTCACTCCTCTCCCTTGGCTTCATGAGCACCTAAGGAGCATCCTCACCTCTTTCTCCATCACAGCCACTTGCTTCTTGGCCAGCTTCTCCAGCTCAATGGACGAGTTGTTGGCATGGGTCTCCACCTCCTTCTGCAGCTTGAGGCGGTGCTCGTCCATCTCGGCCTTCAACTTGTTCTCCAGGGCGATCAGCTGCTTCTGGTGCTGGCGCCGCATCCGCTTATATCCTGACATCTGTTCCCGCAACTCGTTCTCCTGCTCATGCTCATGGATCTGTCTTGTAACCTGATGGTGGGAAAAGGGGGACAAGTGCTACATGGCCTTCGTCATGGACACGGTGTCTCCATATCCACTGCTTACCTGCAAGCCAGACCCTCGAAACCAGTTGTTCCAGGTGTCAGAGGGTGCTGCTGTTCAACATCACCAATGAGGCCACTGCACTTTCCCTCTCCCCACCTTTACCCCTCTCCCTACAATTCCATGAGTGTTTTCAGTGCCATGGCACAACTGAAGGAAGCAGCAGGTTGCTGATCACCCCTGGAAACACCAGAGGAGATGTGGGAACAGAGGTGGCTGCTGGACAACCTTCTTTGGACCCAGACTCACATCCTGAGAGTGACATGGACTTAAAGTCTGCGTCCATTCTGAGACCCCTCCCACAGCTAGAAGCATGGTTCCAAGTAAGTCCCTCAATACCCATCCCCTGCATTCCTCCTAAGAAATGGTTTCTTAAAATCCAAGATGGCAGCTGAGCTCATTCCCTACCAGAACTGGAAGTTTCCTAACATGGGAACACTGTCCTGGAGCTGTGTGCTCTGAACAAGACTGATCAGATGGTTTAAGCAGATTTTAAACCCTGCTCAGCTGAAACAAACTCACAAGTTCCACATTCATTTCCATGCCCAAGTGTGTCCTTGTGAAAGGAAGAAAAAAAATTCCAGTTAAGTTGTGCCAAGAACAGTCAGAATTTTGAACGGGAATGCTCCCATTCCAGAAGAAAAGGGGCCAAAACTGGGTTTTCTTTTTCATACAGTGCCAGGAACTTCACATATAAAGATCTGATCTCATATGTGACAGTCCTGAGAGCCAAAAGCTGGAGCCATAGAACACATGTAGAGCTGCAGTCCCTGACTCTGTGTGGTTCTCTCCTTTCAGACTTAAGTGTGAAGCGAAGCGCTCAGCCCTTTGAGGAAGCTTTATGAACCAACAGACCTGCAAAAGCCTTCCATGAGAGCCCAGAGAAGGAACTGGCACCTACCACAGGCATTTGAAGGCTGTTTGTCAGAGCTCCTGGAGGTTCAGATGCAGGATGGGATGTACCCACAGACCTGAGAAGGCTCCAGTTCAACACTCACCAGCAGCCCTGTGCTTTGGGACCAGTGTCTGATGGGCAGCAGCGATCAAGACCTCCCACAAGTGAGTTCACCTCCCCATCTGAGGTGTCACCCAAGGCAGGCAGCATGCTGCCTCCTGCCTCAGCTCAGATGACTACCAGCACTTGGGAGCAGTGTGAAGAGAGGCGAGGAAGAGCCTTCCAAAGCCTTCACCTTTAAGGTTAACAACAATATACAGTAAATGATTACCAACCAAAACTGGTAGGTAATTTACAGAGTGAAAGGATGAAGGTACTGAAGTGGACAGGCTCTGTCTTCCCTCCACCCTCTCCAAAGACAACCCCAGAGAGCAAGGGGAACATCTGATTACAAAGCCTCACTCCAGTGCTGTGTCTGACTCCAGCACCAGGAAGGGATGATGGTGGGTTCACCACATCAGCAAAGTCAAAACATCAATTGTTCACATCCTCCTTGTACAAGGAATGGAGAGATGTTATTTTGAAGGCAGCTGGCTTAAATACATACCTACATCACAGCAACTGGTGTGACAGAGCAGCCCTCGAAGGCTTGAGATGAGGTAACTAAACAGATCTAGGACAGACACCATGGTAAGTGAGGTGGTAGAAATGACTGCAGAACAGACACCCAGCATTAGCCCTGTGTGTTGCTGTACTTCAACCAGTGCAGCGGTGACACCAGTCCTGAACTCACACATTTCAGTCAAGCTCAGCTAGAGTTAAGAGCTTTGCCAGAAGCTTCCAGGTGATGAGAGCTCCTCTGAGGAGTCATCCAAGACAAGGCAAACCCCAGCATTTCACCGATGAGACGTGACTTGGAGAGAACAGCCTTGGTCAGGGTCATGGAGGTGTGGTAAGCACCATGCAGCAGGATGAGATCTCCTGGGATGTGCATGTTTGCAGCCATGCTGTGAACCATAGGACCTCCTGCAGGGCATGCTCCATCCCAAGACATTGGCAGAACAAAGTAAACAGCGAGAGCATGTGAAAAACTGAATGTAAGAATCCACCAGCGACTTTGTCATTCTCCCTTTTGGTCTCATCTCTGATGAGATTGAGTATGTGCACCTTTTATTTATAGCAAAAATCATTCAACTTTTACCCTTACTTTCTTTGGCTGCTCCAAAGTGTGTATCTCACTTCCAGTTTTGCTCATCCCTACCATGACAAGAATTCCATCTTTGAAAGGTTTCACACTTGGTCTGGGAATTTATCTCCAACAATAGGATGCAGTTACTTTTTGTAACACTGCCTGGTAAAACTTTCCAGTCACAGAAGAAGATAGGACATGAAAAAGCCAAAGGAAAACAGAAAGCAGCATTCCATTCCCAAAGACAGGCGAGAAGGAGAACAGGAGACTTGGTGGGCATCGTGTAGATGTAATGTCTGCATTCAGCATGCTCAGCTATGGACCTCATTTATCACCATAATCTCCAATCAAGACCAAGAGTGTTCAGAACTCCATCTGTTTGGGACAAGGTCTCCAAATGGTGATCTCAGTGCATGGAGGAAATTGGGAGAAATTAACTTTAGTTATTGAATGTGAGCAGTTCAGTGCCAGGGAAGTACTTGAGACTGAGCATGGCAGCACACGAATGGAGGAAGGACTATGGGTTTAAAGATTAGGCCCTTAATGACTGAACAGCTTGACCAACCATGTTAGAAGGCATGTGGGTAAGTTCCAGTGATCTGGTTTGTTCTTGGACAAAGGTACTTGGAACTTTATGAAGTCTTTCACAAACATAATGCCAGCAGTTATCACAGAAAAGAAAGATGACAATGGAATTGCTCACTGCACTATTTGTTGTCCACATCACCAGGAAACTGTTGGGATCCTTTGAAGCAGAACCCTGTAGTTTCCTGCTGCTCTATCTGCAGCATGCAATAATCCATCAGGTTATCAGCAGGCCCAAAATATCTGTACCAAACAGAAGGGGTTTTATTGAGGTATGACGTCTTCTCAGTTTCTTACCTCTCTGGCTTTGGCACACACAGAACTGAGAAGAGAGATGTCTTTTCCAATCAACTCCCACAGGCAGTTCACTTGCCATAAAATCCAAACTTCCTCTCTTCCACCTCTCCAAGAGTTCTCCTTTACGTAAGGAAGTTGGGTTTAGGTTCTCCAAACCAGCAGCTCCTCAGAGCTCCTTTCCCTACACTGTTTAACCAGGATACTGACCTCTTTCCCATAGGATGGTTATTCTCACCTCTCCATAATCAAACGAAACACTGAGCTCCTCTTTGCTGGATGAAGCTCAGCACTGAGTGAGACACCTCCAGCAGCCTCTCACAGCAAGAAAAGAACTTTGAGATGAGAAATAACAAGTTCAATACCTTTAGAGCACTATAAAGGCAGCAGCCAGGGAAGACCATAGAGAAACTCAACCACCTGGAATAAATTGTCACTGCTTCAGCAGGAGAAGGTGCAAGAGAACAGCCATCATATGGATGTACCTGGTTATGTAGTCAGACTGCCCAGGTGCCCTCTTCAGGGCCACATCCAGAGAAGCCTTCTCCCACCAACATCGATGTGTGGCTCTGTGGATCCTGGATGCGATCACATAATTCTCTTGCTGCCATTTGCATATCAAAGAGGATGCCAAGGTCTTTCGTAGAGTTTACCCTGTCTGATCTTTCTATGAAATGTTAACTATGAGACCATTTCATTTGAGAACCGTCAAAGCAACTCTTCAGGAAACAAATGAGGTGGTGGGGAAGGAAGGAGTCAAAGCATGAAAGACAATCAGAAACTGCACTTATTTAGAACACACCTCTCAAAACACTGATAGGTGCAGTCCTAACACGCTGAAGAACCTGTACCTTTCTTTCTCAACAACTCTTTAAGCTCCAAGGCCTGGATTTCTAGTTTCTAGCTTACAATTGGAGGATCAGTGAGAGCCTGCAAAACAACATGGAGATGTAGCAGGTACCTGATCTCCATTTCAGACAGTAACTTCCCCTGCAACAGCAGAAACATGCAGCAGCTTTTCCACCGCTGTTCCAAGGCAGTGATGTTCACCACTGCCACAGGAGTGTCATAAACAAAGAATGAATAAGTGGGGAGGGGAGGTTGGTCTGCACAAATAGCAGAGAAAGGCAGTCCAGAGAAGAGTGGCTATTAAAACTGTTGCCTGAATGAAGACCGGAGGTAAGCTCTTTCAGCATTCTTAGCCACATGTGCTCATTTTGCCATTATCATTTGGTTTTAACGCGAGTAGTCCCAAAGCATCTCGGAAAAACTAGGAAAGAACATTCCCACCTTACTTCATTATTTCATCTGGAATTCTGTCCGGTTCCCTTATTATTCACATGATGCTTTTGCAGAGCAACAGGGCAGTGGAATCACATTTAAAAACCACTGGGACATGTGGAGTGTCGAGCTTCTGTTGGAGTTCTCCTGTGACCTCTGCACTCACTGAAACTACTCGAGCTTGGTTTTGGAAAGAGAGTCAACTTCAGAGTTGAGAGCATCCTTTCAGCAACGCAGCCTCTCCTCCCTCTGCAATAGCCTCATCTAAGGGGGAATAACAAGGATTTAAGGGCCCAAGACTCTGGACTCCACCAGTAAGAACAGCAACATGCACAGCCCTGGCCCCTAACCTCAGTGCTTTGCCCTGCTCTTGTGTTGAGTACCACTTTGTTCAGCAAATCCCACAAACAAGCTTTTCCACCCAAATATTACTCCATACTATTGAATCTGGGGTCAGAACTCCCACTTTCTGATTCTCTGCATTACAAATCACTGGATGCTCTCAACTGCATACCCTATCTGTGGCCAGGAAGCAGCACCCAGCTGCTGAGGAACCAACTGACTGAGGGTCAGCAGCAACAGCATTGGGAACATGAGAACATGCTGGTTTGCTTAGCTTTGACCACTGTGGGGTCCTGTGGGATCTGGAGCTCACATTCCTACAGGGTTACTCTCTTCAAGATGCTGGTGAAAGAGTAAAATTTCTGGTCTCACACTATAAATTCCAGACACATTTGGGTCCCTGTATCATGGCGGCCCTTACCTCCCCATAGGTGCTAAGGGGGCAGGCATGGGAGAAGTCTCCCAACATCATCCAGATTGAATGCATGGCGGTGAAGTGTGAGCCAGCCACACCAGCACTCAGTCCCAGCATGGACTCTGGTGGTGCTCATCTCCTGGGCAATAGGTTTCAAGTCGGCTTCCCCCCATCCCCCAGGTTTCCATTTTGGAACAGAAAGAGGTGGGAATGAAAGGTTATTAAAGGGAAGGCCCATCACAAGGTTCACTGAAATCAAATGGAACATTTCTGTTCTAAACACATGGAAAACTTCTTCCCCAGCACGTAACCTCAGAGCCTACGGATGTGGTAACACCTCCTGGAGTACACCAAGGTGGTGCTTTGGAACTTCCCACTACACTGGGAAGAGGATGTGTGAGCACAGGCTGAGGACAACAGAGCTTTTACATGACACATACCCCCACGTGCTTCTCCAAAGGCCTGTTGGCTGACACAGTGAGCTAAGGGGTGGGATTCCCCTCTCCCCCCAAAGCTATGCAATGTACTGCTCACCCTAAGCCCTCCCAGCAGGATCCCAGACACGCTCCGCATCAGAGCGTGTTCCACAGAAACCCAGAAGAGAAGTTCTCCAAGAAGCCCATCATCTCCCCCACCCTGTATTAGTGTTATCTTTAGCATTACTGGGTCACTGAAGCAACGAGGTTTAGCAAATCCAAGTGTGTAGGGAATTAAATCCCAGTCCCAGCCCCATAGGAGGCTGCCATGGGATTCAGGAGTGACCTTGGGACATCAGCTGTCTTCCCCAGAGCTCAGAGGTGTGGGTAGACCTCACAGTCCATACCTTCAGAGCAGCACCCTCCATCAGCTCCCCAGGGGCCCCTGCATGCAACACCTTCAAGCCACCCAAGCAGACATTCAAGGAAAACAGGAGCTATGGACTCTGCTGCTGAAGGCAGGGAAAAGGGTGCAGCAGCTTTCCACATGGAATAAGAGAATATGAATACATTCAAAGTGCATATCTACTTATCAATCCCATTATATATCTATTTGGAGTACGATACTTGAGCCATTCATCATTTCTTCCCTCCAGTCAACCTAACTGGATCTGACACTTCTTTGCTCAGTCAGGCAGTAGTGTGGGCACTGTACTGGGTGCATGCACACACACAAGGCAGAGGGTCTCTAGGAGCCCAAAGATCCTGCCTGTGTCAGGTCTGCTGCACCAAGCCCTCTAATGCACACATTTCTAGGTCACTCTTTAAACTGAGGAGAGAAGGGGGAGCAGAGGACACCAGCCTGAGGAGCACCCAGGGTACAGCTACCCAGAAGTACACCTGCAATAAAGATGGGACTCAAATCAAAGCATCAGCCCAGACCCCCGAATGCCACAGCATCACTTCGGATTTTTAACAGCAGCAAAACCACACAGGGAAAATCTGGGCTTCGGGCACTGCTGCTGCCTTTTCCCCTGCTCTCACAACCACGCACACACTGTGCCTGGTGCATGGAGGAATGGGAAGCGCTTTGGGGGCTGGAGAAATGGAGGCAGAGAAGGAAACACCCCAGCGCTGAGGCAGGGTGAGACAAGAAGGGAAGGGCTCGCTGGTGTAGTTTCGGGGTTGGACTGGGATGATGTCATAGCACTGAGCAAGTGCCATGGCCAAGCCGTGGGTACTTTCTGCCGCTCCCCGTCCATCTGACCTCTAATCCCAGCACCCTCAAGTATCGAACAGGACATCTCTTTTTGCTTTAAAAGGCCATTTTCCACTCCTTTCGCTGCCGAAAGGCTGCTGCCCACTGCAGCCCGTGCCGAGGGGGAGGCGGCACGGCAACTAACTCTTCCGGCACACACCCCTTTCCCTACTACAAAGGCATCCACAGCAATCACATTTGCAATAGTACAAATCCTGACGGATTCACCCCATCCCCCTCCTCCCTCTTTGTAAGCCCACACCCCGCTCCCTTATCCCAACCCAGGGATCCTTCCTAGGGATCCAGCTGAAAAATGCAGGCAGAGCTGCTGGAAGGAAATGAATGAATGAAAACCCAGGCGGCGGCAGCAGCAGCAAGCTCATTGTTTCAAACCCCACCGGCATCTGCATCCCCATGGCACTGAAGCAGATTCCACACGAGCACAGGGACGCACTTTATGCACATGCAAATAAACACATTAACAAAAGAGGGATAAGTGGGAAGCGGTGTGGAGGGTGGGGGGACATTTACTTCACCCCGAAGGTGGCTTCTCCCCCACGTATTGGAAACACAGAGAAATTAGACAGATATCACATTTTACATCTCACACACACAGAGCTAAAGCATCTTTCAGTGCAATATCTTGTTGCTATGCCAACAACAGGGAAAGAGCACATATTAGGAGAGGAAAGCCAGGGAATTGCTGACCCGTTTGCAGCGGGAGAGGGGATGAGGGGTGGTGGGGTGCGGTGGCTGCTTACCAAAGATGCTGATTTGATTGTGGCAAAGCGCTCTCGGTTCCGGTAGTGGAGGGCCTGATTCTGCACTGACTGGGTAGGCCGCACCTCAGGCCTGCGATCCCTGTGGCCCACCTCATCCCTTATAAATACATGATCCTGCAGAAATGGATAAAAACAAGGAGAAAGTCCGGCTGTGCTCTTCCCGCGGCGGCTGCCTCGCTCTCACCCCTCTGTCTGCACAAGCGCGGCTGTTGGAGAGGCATAGTTCAGCTCTCTGCTAGCCCCGGCAGCTCCCACCGTATGAAATGAATAAGCAACACATTGCAGGCTCGGCACGTCAGCTGATCGGGATGCTTCCGAGTCCCTCGCTAGGGCTGGCGTGGGGCTCTGGGTCTGCTCTAACCCTCCAGGGTTACATAGGTGCAGAGCCCAAAGGGATGGAGAAGCAGGAGGCGATGCAGAGTGGTCAGACTCCTCGGACAGGTCGGGTTCAAGCACTGCAATGGAGCGATCCCAGCACAAACGTGATTCCCATGTCTAGCAAAGAAGGTGCTGTTCCCTTTTAACACCAGAGCAACATTCTGCCTCATTCCCTTTGCTGAGTGCTTCGTCCTCAATTGGGTTTCTTTGTCTCTTGTTTGCTATCTCCTGTGGAGGACAAGCATTCTGGCTAAAAGCATGGCAGGCTGGAGAGCACCAGGAAAGCCTCCGTGACCACTCAGGGATCCTGCTTTCCAGTCATGATCCTGCACAGTTCTAGCACTTTCTCTCCACAGCCCACAAAGGATTTAATTCTTTTCCCCCCTTTTAAAGCAACAGCTCCCAGGTTTTAGCAGGAATGGTTCTCGGTGCAACCTGCCTCCTGCTCACTGCACAGCAGTGCGAGGAGCAGCTCTGCATCTGCCAAAGCAGCTCTGCAATGGAACAAAGCTCTCATCAGGCACATAAAGGAGAGACCCTGACCACAAAGGGCAGTGAAAAACACCACTCCCAGCTTCCTAGCTCAAATGGTGACTGCCAAAAGTCAGCGCACCCACAGGTTACCCCTTGAGGATGGAGCAGCCTTTAGACACCCGCAGCCAGCCCAACGGCGTGGGCTCCATGGGGCAGCAGTAATAGGCAGTGGTGGCACATCTGCCACAGGCAGTTGTGTGACTCCCAACCTCACGCTCCTAAAACAACGCGACAAAAAACCAGATCCTTCCTGAATTAAATCAAGATTCCAGCTGTCAGAGGTGCAAAATCAAGGCTGCAAGTGCCTATGTCAGAAGGCAAAGTCACCAACTCTCGTGGTCTCTGTGCACTGCATGTTTGCAGATAAGCAGGAGCAGCTCTGCCACCCTGCCACGCCAGTGCAGACATCAGTAAGGTCAGAAATCCCTAAGGTGAGAAACCAGCTGATATGGAAGAGCATCTCTACCATGGCTGCTGTCATACTGATGCTCCTTTCCCACTCTACAGGCACTTGCTTCCCTCTGTACTGTCCTCAATTTCCAGCTGCTTCTCACCTGGACACACACAAATTCAAAGAATCCCAGCCTGGGTTGGGTTGGAAGGGACTTAAAGCTCATCCAGTTCCAACCCCTGCCATGAGCAGGGACACCTTCTACTAGAGCAGAGTGCTCCAAGCCCCTGTGTCCAACCTGGCCTTGAACACTGCCAGGGATGGGGCAGCCACAGCTTCTCTGAACACCCTGTGCCAGCGCCTCAGCACCCTCACAGGGAAGAGCTTCTGCCTAAGAGCTCATCTCAGTCTCCCCTCTGGCAGGTTAAAGCCATTCCCCTTGGCCCGTCCCTACAGACCCTTGTCCAAAGCCCCTCTCCAGGTTTCTTGTAGGTCCCTTTAGGCACTGATCAGAGCACTGGGGGAGCTTCAAGTTACTTAAGTGATGGCAAAGAGCAAGTTACTCAAAACCAATTAAACCCCCACATGTGCCCCTGCACGGATTGTGGATAAAGGAGCTAAAATAAACAAATAAATAAAACCTTCTCCTGTGGCAGTTAATCCCTGGATATCTAAAAGCTGGATATAAAAGCTGCCACCTAGTATCTAAATGGGAACTGCTGTTGGAGAGTCTTCCAATGCACATGGAAGACGCTCAAACCCATGAGTCTTGCCATGAGTCTTGCCATGAGTCTACAGAGTAAGAACCTGGATTTTCCTCCCTGGAGTCCCATGCCACTTCTACTCCACATCTTTCCACCCTCCTCAGTGAAAAAAGGCTTCACCAGATCCTGCCCTCAGCACAGCACTTGAGGAAGATCTGCTCAGCACCACTGCCATGCATTTGTAAGAGCAACACTAACAGCATGCTGCCGACAGCACTTTCAGTTTATGTTCACGATATCCTGACCAGACTCCTTCCAGATAACACTCAATAACTGCGCAGGGAATTAGGGGGTTTGGTTTTGGAGAAAGACGTAGTTTGTTCCAAGGAATTTCAGGGGGACCACCCCACCCCAAACACATTGCTTCAACCAAACCTCCTAGGTGAATAAAGTACCTGCTCAGAAGACAACCGCAACAAGCAAGCCATGGAAGCAACCAGAAAACATCTCAGTAGGTAGATAGCAGTTGCTTGTTTCCCTACAGGAAAATCCATGAGGATTTTGGCTCTTTTATCACAGCAAAACCAGGCAGACAGATCTATAAACTGCATTTGGTATTTACATTTTTTCAGTACACCACATTGTCATACAGCTGCAGCGACTCCTTGCACCGACAGAGCATCAAACACAAACTAACAAAGCAGAGGAAGGAGTCCCATCATCTTCAGCAGCTCATTTAGAAACCTCAAGCTCCGACCACACTGGACTATTCCGAAGCTGAAACATCTCAACTTCCTCCTCAAAAGCAACATCCATTTGCACACTGCAGTTTCTCTTATGTACACCAAAGAAAAACCATCACAAGAAGACTCCCTAACAGGAAAGGGTTGCCAGTGTCTTAGACAAACAGGAAAGGCAATATCTGAGCCATAGTAAGGACTTTAATGGAATTGCAGCAAATCCTTTCCTTCTAAGAATTTAAAGAGCAAGGAAAACAACAGTGTGCTATTGTGCACTTTAACACATGGCACTAAATGCCTGAATAATCTACAGAAAGGTTTAAGTATTGGAAGTCCTTCAAGAAAAGGCTTCATGTCACCAACCTGCTTGACATCATTCCAGAAGGTACATGAAGGATCATCAGTGCTGGCACACGCGAGCCAAAACTCACCAAGTCATTACCTAAATCTCCTTTACATCTCCTAAAAACATCTTTTGCAAGTATGAATCACAAGTGTTGGTATGGAGGAAAACACCCTCAGCTTTGCCTCCCTCCGCTGTAACTTGTGCAGAGCTGCTGTGCCAGAGTCCTCTCCAACTCACTGCAAGTGCTGCACATTAACTACAGCAGTGATAGGTGACACATGCAGGTTAATTCAGTGGGTTTGGAAAGTCACTCGGCATCCAACAGTTATTAAGGAAGTAGGTTTGTATGACAGACAACAGGCAGGAATTTGAGATGATCAATTACAATCCCTGCAGTGTTCAGAGCCAGGCTGGACAGAGCCTTGGGTGACACAGGCTAGTGTGAGGTGTCTCTGCCCATGGCAGGGAGTTGGAACTGGGTAATCTTAAGGTCCTTTCCAACCCAAATCATTCTATGAAAATCCTCTTTCCATCTTTTTGTTCTAAACTAGATTTTAATCAGAAGATTCTCTGACATCAAAAGCAGCATGATCAGCAGGTTGAGGGAGGTGATCCTGCCCCTCTACTCTGCTCTTGCGAGACCTCACTTGCAGTATTGTGTGCAGTTCTGGTGTCCTCAACATAAAAAGGACATGGAACTGTTGGAACAAGTGC
>JASSUY010033286.1:13429-24850 GCA_032466535.1 Forpus xanthops
TTTTGTTTTTTTTTACGTCCCCCCCCCCCCCCCCCCCCCCCCCCCAATGAAGGAAGTTGTCTGAAAAAGTCACAAGTCTTAAGTCTGCTTCAAAAATTGGCCTTTGTGGTCCAGGAGAGCTGCCTTTAAGTCAGAAATCACAAGTATACTCAAACACGCTTGTGGAATACTTCCATGAAAAATGAGCTTTCAATTAACTGGACTTCAAAGCAGATAAAAAGCTTAATATTCCATGACTGGCAAACTAAGGGTACAATAATAATAACACAGGCAGCTGCTCCAGAAATCTATTAAAATACTTTTGAAATCAACCTTGGTAACCAATTCACAATCAGACCTTTTTGTGCCTGTTATAGCACCTGATCCCTTTGGCACACAATGTAGTGTCCTAATAAACACTGCCATTACATAAAAAAGGCAACTTGTCTACATCATGTTTGGATAGTCTGGATGAAGATCTACTCTCCACCCAAAGTCCTCATCCTTGGAAATTACCTTTGGATATCTTTTGCTGATACATTTTTTATATGCTGAATTCTGCTCAAAGTTAAATGAATATATTTTATCCAAAACTCTCCAGAAGATTCTGAATGACCATTAACAAGACTCAATTAAAAAATCACAAGGTTGGAATTATCAGTCACTGGCTCCAAGACTTCACTGGAGAAGTTAGCAAGATTTACAAAACTGAAGAACATAAACAATTCTGACCACTCTGGGGGAAGTTCTAGATCAATGTCTAGAGTGCTGACAATTCACTACACACCCCAAGAAAAACATGACCACCTTTTCAGAGATAGCATGAAGAGAAATACCACTGGTCCAATTGCATGAAGTACGTTTTGTGTGTGTGTGTAGACAAGCGTAAATAAATACATTGGAATTAAAATACTAGATCAAAGGAGGAAAGGATGGTACTATCTGCTTCACAGAAACCTTCTTTCAAGCAGTAAAAGAAAGTATCTCAACTTGACTCCAAGGACAGCTTTCACTAAATTTTAAGCCAAAATAATCATTACAGTCACTAGTCACCTTTCTGTTAAAGTCTACTTATTTTATAACACAAACTGCTGTAATCAATGCTGCTCATACAAAAAGCACTCCTCTAAGGCAAAAAAAAAAAAACCCTAATGTTTTGAACTCCAAATCCCAGCTATAACACTTGCCATAACCTCACCTTCATGGCATTTTTCTGAACACCTCATAAGGGACTACGTATTTTTTGTGGCTGCCTAACAAAGTGAATGCAGCTATACAGGACAAAATACTCATTTGCTTGGATGTACTCTACATTCTGGTAATACTCCATCGAATCACTGTGTGCAGTTTTCTGAGTTTTCTGTTTTTCTGTAACTGGTTTTACTCACACATGGAGAAAATTATGTTCATTTTTTAAAATTTATGTTAAGTCTAGACTTTTAAGTTAAGTTCTAAAGGATTCAATTGAATTAGGTATATGGGAAATAGTCTGAACTACTCAATATGTACTGTTTGTGCTACATTCAGTGTAACTACAACTTCTATGTCCCTACAGATCCTCCTCAGATATTCCCACTAGTCCCCACCAAATCTATTACGTGGGATAGTTAAGCAGCTATTATAGCATTATGCCAAATGCCATTCTGCTGTTTTGTCATATTTCAGTAATACAACATGGCCTGGAGCTACCTCATTTACTTTGGGTTCTCCACAGCTGCAAGTGAAGGATTACTCCATACGGACTAGTTTATTTTGCTAAGCTAGCAATTATTAAACAGTCAATTGAGACAGGTGGAAAAGAAGATAAATCTGCCCCTGCTTTTATGGCTGGACTGCTCCTCCAAGCCCAAGTTGGCCTGGGTACACATATACTGTACAGGAGTGTCAACATGCCATCTCATAACAGCGTCTTCTTTAAGTAGGAAGAGCTCAATTTTTGTTTTCACACTATGCTTATTTGCATGCATTTATATTTATTTGTGCCTACATGCCGTCACCCTTTTTGTTAAAGGGATTTTTACACAGATTTTTCACTGCCACAAAATTTCACTAAACTGTTCTGGCCTGAGTTTTACCTAATACAGAGAGACATTTATACCAAGAGATTCCATACATTAAGCTTCCAGGTGTAACCACTCACCATCTGTGACCATGTCTCAGCTTCTGGTTTTGAACCTGTCCTTAAAACTATACTGTTTAATGAAATTTTAGGAGTATGCCAACATCAACAGCTTGATTCCACTTAGCTGCAAGGTTAGTCAAAGCTTTTGCTTAGACTTTTAAACAGTACCTACCCAAGGCTTAAGTAAAAACTTTTGTCCTTTTTATTCTACCCTTAAAATCTACATAATGAGACACAGGAAGATTCTTTCAACTCTGATGGTCCCTTGATGCAACATGGTGGGTTTCTCCAAAGTGTTCCCACACAGGCTTTTATTAGAAGCCTACAAGCTTACACATTTTTGGCACAGCTGTACCAAAAATCTCAGGTCTCTCTCAAGCCTTTGCAACAATCTACACTGATAATTCCAAAGACAGTATTCAAACAGTACTGACCTGGGCATCTGCATTTCTTGTGACTAAATCTGAGTGTGCAATAATCTGCTCTTGCTCATCTCTCACACCCTGCCTGAAGCAAGCTTATTGATGCATGAAGGATTAGCAGCACTCCCTCAAGACAAGGCACCACTTAGAGCAGACAAGATTCCTAAAACACATTTCTGGGAAGGCGCCCTGACTTGCACCAAGAAAGAAGTCTTGACAGACTTCCTCTCTAGCCTCACCCTTTGCTTCCATAGCCCCATCCTAACTTGCTTTTCTATTTGTCAGGCCTTAGAACATTACACTTTCACTGAGAATATCATCATGAGTTCTGTAGAATTGTGTTGACTTTGTACAATGATTCAATTTTGGAGAAAGGGGGGAAAAAAAACCCACATTCCTCCCAACTCTTTCTATTGACATTCAAAGTAAACCAGTGAAAAAGCCACCATATACTATGGCCTGAAAAACAGAGTAAATGTTGCTTTCCTATACATAACCAGCAAACCTCCTAAGTAATCATTTTTAACTGTTCTTGAAAAATTATCTACCAACTTACTTCCCCAAACAGGAATATCTTTACTTTCTGCTTTCATCACAATGGAGGCGAAGGTCATAGTTACTGGAATGGCATCAAAGTAGGAAGAATGGGGAGCCACAGTTAATATTGCTGCTTCTCCTGGCAACGCCCGTCTGCCTTTTACACTTATCCAGTGGAAGCCACCAGCAAGCCACATCATCCTCATGATTGCTTTCAGCAAAATATCCACTATCCTGTAAAGAGTTGAAAAAAAGAGTTACGCTGCCACAAGAATACCTTAACAAAGGAAAAGAAAAACATTACGTAAGAACTTCATAAGCATGAAATAAGCACAGATAGGATATGCTGCTCAAACAGAGCAGGAACAGTACACAGACTTCTGCTTCCTCTTTCTCAGCAGGTTTAAGACCACTTTTAAGGTAAGAAACCATTCAATTTCAATTCATGCTGAATATTAATGTGTATTAATCACAGTGAGACTGGCATTTATCACTAACCTAATTCTGATTCAAGATATGACTGCTGGGTTTCTTCTATACCATGTTTCATAATGCTGTCTAGTAACATTAAAAAAAGCTTTAATAAACTCAGTCCTGAAAAATGCTGTTAGAATATTGCTAGAATGCTACAACCCTGATTCCTGGGTTCAAGTTCACCCAAACAAAACAGCACAAATATGTAGGGCACAGATTCTCAGACAGAGGGATGCTTACAGAACACACCTTGAAGCTTTGGAAATATTTTACCTTCTTCCCTTTTCCCCATCTCCTCCTCAAGTGTTTTTAAGTTTGTTTGTTTTGTGGTGGGTTGGTTTGTTTGGGTTTTGATGGGGTTTTGTTTGCTTGGTTTTTTAAAATGATAGTCATGAAAAGAGAAGCATTTACTTTGAACCCACAGAATGCCAAAACCAAACACTACAAATTGTTATATTCACAGTGACTGGAGACCAGGGTGACACAGAAACTGGATTAAATGGGTGAGGGACAATCTAAAACGCTTCAAAATAACTCTATGGAAAGTTGATTGCAGTCAATTATTCCTTTAGTTATTATACTGATAGGATTCCAAATTAAATGCAAAGTGACACACCTCTGTGGTTCTCAAACTCCTTCCCTCCTGTGCTGCAAAATAGAATCAGCTTCCCTGATGGCAATGTTAGCTCCTAATTTTAAAGTTCTTTACAGAACAGAGGTGATACACGCCTTTCTTGTTCCTCAAATGGCAGTTTTCATGGATGGGTGAACACTGTCTTACACCCTACCTTAATTAGTTTTCCAATATCAAAATGAGCAGACTTATTAACAAGCACCAAAGCATGGGGCAAGCCCTCAGAATCAACACAAGTTCTGTCCATTTGCCACAGGACAGCAGTAAATGGGGTGAAGCAGTTTAAAACACCAATTTAGAATATGAAATCTGGGTACATTCCATAGTGCCACTCTTCATAATAGGAAGTTGACGTTACAGGAATAATTGAAAGTGAAGGATGTCACAATGATGCTTTGCACTACATCCTCAATAAAAAGGCCAGTGATGATCAGTTTTTCTCCCTATAATTCTTGTAACTCCCAGCATATTAAACAGTTGAGGTATTTTTAGTTTCCCATCCAAGGAGTGTTTAAACAATAATTCTCATATTTTTCTTCCAAAGAGAAAAGCAAGTCTGTAGGATAGATGTCAGGTATTTCCAATGTTCTCTTTTTCAAGCCACTTAACTAAATAATGATTCTCTCAGTATTTCACCATATCAGTGACTCACTTTCGCCACCAGGAGAGGGGCTTTTCAAGTACTTGCTCATCAGGTCCCATTGAAGCAATGAATGCAAAAGGCCAGGCCAGCAACATCATAAAAGCAGCAAAAAAGAGTCTGATAGGAAACAGAGTCAGGGTCATGAAGGCAATCTGCAAAATAAAAATAAATTAAAAAAAAGGCATTATTCTAACACAATCTTAGACTGAATCTCAAATAGCAATTCCTGGAAACTGATCTGAAGTCTTAACTTAAAAATGTTAAAACCAGCAAAATGTGCTTCAATTCCAAAGAAATAATTGTAGTGTATGTGGAACAATTTTATATTCACCAATCTTAATTACACCTGAAACACAGTACACTCCTTAAAGCTAATGAAGTTGTAGCTTTCTACGCTTCTTCAGACCCTATGTTTGTCAGCGAATGTATCTGCATGCTCTTCCCTTTCTGCAGCTTCCCAATAAGTAAATATTTAACATGGGCATGTTGTAAATCTTATTGCACTGTAGAGAAGTTGGTCCACCATGGCAGCTCCCAGTCAGTGACGTGCATTACTTCAGAAGAGCTCATTGACGCAGCGATACAGGAACCAACCTGGAAAACTCTTCCAGGATTGGGCAGGCACCTGTTCCTCTGCAGCAGGTTCTTGGAACCAGAAGTTGAGGGGAACCACAGTGGGGAGCATGGTGCAGAGACCTCTGAACAAACATCCAGACATATATAAGTTTCAGCTACAGGCCTGTTCTAACAGGTACCACCCCCCCTAGAAAGCAGAGGTCTTCAAGAAGTTATCCTCCACTGGGAAGCCATAGTGAACACAGTTGCTTTTGCACCTCGCCCCAGAGCTCTAGTTCTCAGCGCCCTGTCCCAGCCAGTCAGCCCTCTGCGTTCAACTCTAGTGAAAAACGCCATGTTGGAACTTCTCCCACTGTATCCTGAAGAATTTTATTTCAGTTTCAGAAGCAGTGCTTTTCTTGATCGGTCTGGAGTTGTTCCCAACTGCCCTCTGGAAAACATAACTTAGTTACTATGTGTGCTATGATCCACTTAGCCTCGGAAACAGCTCCAGGAGCCAAGAGTCCTCTGTTTCTCAAGGGACAGGAAGAAAGAAAAAAATCTCTTAAAGTGGAGGAGGGTACAGCTCTGGATGACTGGCAAAGGGAGAGTGAGGAAACCAGAAACTGAAGCTGACTGAGGTAGCGCCAATGTTCCTCAAGTTGTACAACAGAGGCTAGCAGAAGATGAAGATTACACTATGAAAAATAAGAGCCATATAAAGAATAAACTCAAAAGGAAATATGCTGCATATTCACAGTTGTACCAGATGAGGTAGAAAAGCCCTTTTGAGCATCACAACGGCTGAGTAAGGATGAGTAATGAGGCATAAGGTGCTGTCTCATTTTGTGCTCGATCTGATGCATCTCCAGGCTGCTATGGAACACATTATTCACATTCTTCTTTCCCTAGTGCAGATCTAGTCATCATGCAGCTCAGTCTCCCATTGATCAGTTCCTGCTTCCTCTCTCTTCCCAAAACAGTTAAATAACCAACCTGTAGCTGTACAACCCTGTAGCACTAGGGTAGAGGAAGGGAACACACAGCAGGAGAAAAGCCTACGCTACAAGCCCATTGCAATGTCAGATTTTACAGCGATGGTTCCAATTGGTACCATCATCTCACAACCACCATAGCCTTACTCACTGAAAGCAGTCCCTTGATGGACTGCTCCATTTTGCAGAATTGAAAGAAGGAATTTCTTTCTTAGATAGGCTGATTACCCAGATTTACCAGTCAGTACAACTTCCTGAAGTGCAATGGTCAGATGAGCACTGAAGTCATACCAAATCGTGCAAGCTGCATCCATAGAGAAGACCACCATGTCTTGCAGGAAGCAGGGAAGCTTGTCTCTGCAAACTGGAGAAGAGAGCAGCTGCCTTCTAAATTTGCAAAATGAGAAAAAACAGCTGTCAAGAAAAAGGGGAAACAAAATGCAAGTGAGGACACAGTCCTCCGCAATTCACACCCTCTCCCTTCTACTTCTCCAAGTCTCCTCCTATACCAGGGAAGAGCTGAATGTCAGGTGACTGGGGATGAGCTATTCAGTCCTTCATATCTTTGTAGCAATTCCTTATATCAAGATCACTTAGAACCACACCACAGAACTGGACAAGTAGTTGAATGCATAACGTGGCATAAATGTGCAGAAAAGGCCTCTTGGCCTTCTGTGTCCAGAGGCAGCAGCTGTGGCAATGGACGGCAAGAAACAGTTCCAACTACACAGGTGTAACACCAGCATCTTTTTTAGTAGGTGGTCATGAAGTACCTATCCACACAAGAAATTTAGGAGACAAGTATGTTTGGCCCCTTTAGAAGGCTAGGAATCCACAAAGACAGTAACATTTGAAATGCAGTTCAGTCTACATCTACAGTCAGACACCTTCCAGGGTAAGAAAGCTGTGGCACCTACATACAATAACAGTGTCAGAAAAAGGAAGATGATCTTGTCCCTACTGACCACTGTACAAGACCAGAAAGCAGGAGACATGCACTCCTGACCTTGTCCAGGCATTTCTGCGATTGTATCTCTGCACATTTAGGACATTCACCCAAAACATGTTTTCTGTTAAAATTAGAAATTCTATCTGGTAATAACTCATATCTAAACATCAAAACAAACCCTAAAGGTCCATCTGGAGCTGCACCTTATGAGGTTCAACTCATGACCAATTTTCTCAAGAGAGGGTTGACTACAGCTCATTTAACACTTGCCAGTCTACAGGATCCTACTTAGTTTTCAGAAGTGGCAGCGTATGCTGTGAAAGACTCATGGACAGCAGGAAGGGAGAGGATGGTCTTACAGGTTGTAATAGAAGGCTGCCCTGGGAAATTGTACTCCACCCTTCTGTCAGAAAGGCTCCAATCTGATGTAAGGCAAGTCACTTAAACTAAATAGGTATCATATGTTCTCCTCATTTAGAGACTCTGCATTCAGATTTCAGTTTGTACTTACAATTGAATTATAAAATATGAACTTAAATCCTTTTTAAATTCTCCAGCATATCAGGTCATACATATCTAAGCAATGAGCAAGAGAATCACAGAGCACCCTTGTTTCCTCCTTCTTTATGTCTCAATTTCCTCACTTGAAAGTCAGTATCACACAACTTATGCACAGAGAAACTGAAAAAAAAAAAAAAAAAAATCTTTGAAATTAGTAATACAGTGAAAAACATTACTAAATTCAATTTATTCACAACAAATTTTCCGTTACTTACTACAAATTAATGGTAACATATTGAACAAAGAAAACAAAATAATGAACTGCACATGTAGCATGGTAGAGGTTTTTGATTTTCCTTTTAAACATGTCAGATAGAAACTACATCTTGCCCCTCGCTTTCACTTCCTCATTACTATCGTTCTTATAGCCCAATTTACCAAAGATGGCACTGAAAGAGCTAGGAATTTGTCCCTCAACAATTCTTTTATTACCCACTTTCCCACTCTGCAAGTTCCCCAACTGGCATAATCATTGAGGTAAATACCAGAGTAGAAAGTTTCATGTGCAACTAAGCCAATCTAACAGATCATTGCTGCTGAAGAGCATGGTCCTGTTCACTGTTCCCCCAATCCTCCCCTTGAGTCAGCTCAAGCACTATTCGAGCTTGCAAGGAGCCAATACAGCTCATTAGTGTGAAGAAAAGCAATCCCAGCAAAAGAAAATAATCAGAATACAGAAAGCCACAATAATATGCTGGCTTAATGAGACAAATCAGCTCACCAACGCACCAAAGGAACACCAGCACTGGTGCAATAAAAGGGCCATAAACACTGGAAGAAAGGAAAATGTCATCGTATTGTATTTTTAAGTGGCAGGGAAACAAACCTACAAACATTTTGTGATAACTCCAGTAATGCTTTTGCCTGTTCTACAGAGATAACTAGAATCAAGAGCTTTGACTTACGTGCTAAGTGCCCAGAAGATGAGGATGAACCAAATTCATGGCTAATGAAATCATGTCTGTCTCTTTCAGAAAGGGTAATTTTTATTATAGCACTGAAATAAAACAGGTAGCTGCAAGAATGATCCCCACTGTCACCCTCTGATCAGAGTAAAACAGTCATTATTTCTACAGGAAGCATAAGACCCAGATCTCAAAGAGCCTTACTGCTTTTACACTCCTCTCCCCATTTTCATTTGTGAAGCCTTAATGGTTTTACACTCCTTTCCTCATTTTTATAAATTCAGTAAAGATGATGCGAACAATTCCTTGGCACTCAAATGGATTTTGTTGTTATTCTTCTTTGCAGTTGTCTTGTCCTCTACATTACTTTTTTTTTTTTTTTTTCCCACTCCTAGAGTTTTGGGCTAAAATGCACTAAAATGCATTTACTGTGAATTGTATTAATGAGTAAAAAACCTAACCTACCCTATTGCAGAGAGCAGGATGAGGGAAAGATGAGGTGGTAATGAAGATAATGGGACTGACAAAGCAGCCTTGTCTCCCACTCCCCTGTGCTCACCAATCTCTTCACATACCTCTAGTCCGCACATGTCATACCTTCTGCAGTAAGCTTTGCAATCCCAGAACTCACCCCTGTTAGATTCACAGGGGAGACAAAAAAACCTGTGACACAGTATGTGCCTACAGCTGAACAGGAAGTGAGTTCAGCTTAATACCTCATACCAAACCCTCAGTAAAAGGCCAAGACTGCATGGAAGAGAACATACGCTGCTTTGATTCACTGTAAAGAAGCCTCCCCATTCAAGAAGTCTCCCTTTCTGAGGGAGCAGCATTTCTCAGAAGTGGAAGTGTTCCACAGCTCTTCTTTAACAGCCGCTATGTCAAGCACAACTTTTAATCAGTGAAGAGGTTAGGAGAGCATGATTAAGAAGAAAATCTACCACAGTTCTGTATGTCAGCATGTGTGCCTTTTCCTCAAAGGGAGCTGCAAAAATATGACTGCAAGAGAGGCTGAGTTGAAGAATTATGTGCCACTGCACATCAATAAGCACATCTAAAAACCAAGACCAAGCCACACTTTTTTGTGGGGTTATTCCTTCAGTCCCTATACTGTAAAAAACCAGCAGTTTTTTAATTGAAAATAGCATCCTTGAAATACAATGATAAAGCTCACGTTTCATACAGACATGCAGGGCAGCCCACACAGAAGGCAGAAGTCACTTTGCTTGTGAAGCAGCTATGGGGTCTGTTAGGACTAAACAGATGAGCAATGCTAGTAGCTCCTATGAGATTCAACACTGCAAAAGCTGCGAAATCAGCACTCTGCCCTCTCAACAGCATATTTAAGATTCCTTATAAACAAGCAAGCAGAAAGCTACATTAAAAAGATACAGTAACACTGCAAAACAAAACACAGTTATTGTTACAATTAGATACAATCCTAGTCCATATGAATGCAAGCTACCTTTGCTTCTCTCTGGTCCCTTCAAGACTTCTACCTCATTAATTACTTAGAGGCATGACTTCAGGAACAAAGTAAGGTTACATTGAAAAGAAATCATTAGAACTATGTGATTTATTGAGGAAGCTCTAGGTATAAGCTGAACAAGGCAAATGGCACAAACCTTTTCTCCTTTCTCCCATTCAAACAACAATTTATCAGTAACCACTAAACACATACCAGGAAACTTGATTTAGAAAAGTAAAAGCCTTTTCACTGGAGCCTACTATGAATTCCTTGGCTGCCAGACACTTAACATGAGGCGCATTCCAATGTTTTGTATGTTAGGCCAGACATGTCTTGTGTTAAGTCTCTGGAAAGCAACAGGACAATGTAACAATCAACTTCACTCGGAACATAGATTAAACTGAAGTTGAATCTAAAGCCGTTTGATTGGAGAGGTTCATTAATAGTGGATCTTAACTTCCATGTAGGCTGTTAGGTCCCCAAAACAACAGCTTTAAGGAACTGAAGCATTACAGTGATGAAAATAACAGAAATGGCCAGCCCTTACTAGATGAGCCTTTGATGGCATTTCTTCGTTCAGCAAGTGACCCAGATCTTACCGACAGCCTAAGACAAGAGCTATGCACTCTGAACATCCCGCCACCTACTGCTCATCACACAAGGCAACTGAGGCAGAGACATGGAGGAAGAAACAAACCAACTAGCAAACAAGAAGCCACAAACTACAAATTTAAATTTTAATACCAATTCCAATCAGCTTACAGCTACCTGTACAATGGGTGAATTACGCCGCAGGGCTCATTTACCCAGGGGCCAAACTTCAGATGCGCAGGATGCCATGGCCCATGCATACCTTAACTTGACGCTGGGAAAAGAAGGCCTCCAGAGCGCTGTCCCCCTACCCCCATTAAAGTAAAAAACATCCAAACAACATCCACCCCATAAAAAAAAAAAAAAAAAAAAACCAACCAAAAATCTCAAAACTCAGCAGCAACAAAACCCAGAAAACCAACAAAATACGACACAAAAACACATAAAAAAAAGATAGCATGTGGTTTATTTTTAACTGTTCCAAGCAGTCGGAGGTGCACAAGTTCAGAGCATGCCCTGCGAGCGGGTGGCGCTGGCCCCGGGAGCCCCCGCGCTCCACGGCCGCCCCCAGCCCCCGCCCGCCGCG
>JASSUY010033288.1:0-16817 GCA_032466535.1 Forpus xanthops
CCTGCCCATGGCAGGGGGTTGGAACTAGATGATCTTGAGGTCCTTTCCAACCCTAACTATTCTATGATTCTATGATTTAAAAAAAAGACCCAAATCTTTTGTCAAGTGGAATGTTTTATCCAAAGAGCTCTGGCTAGAGCAGTATAATTCCAAGGTACATTTCCTATTCTCCAGCAGATAATTGGTTTGCATATTTCTAAACACACACAAGATTACGCACTAAATCTTCTTGTGCCTTGCATCAGTTCAACACAGGGTAACTGAAACAGCCTATCAAGTTTTATCAAGAAGTATTTTAAGTGAACAGTAAAAAAAAAGTTCTTCATCAAAAGCCTCATGTGACACTTGCTAAATGAGAACCTCTTCAACACTCCCTGGTTTATGATCACAACCTCTAAAAGGCCTAGAGCAAATCTATTTTTTAAAAACTATCTTAGGCATAAAATTCTTTCAAAACATGGTGCTTCCCATAACCAAGGTATGGAAAAAGGAGAAATATATGGAAATAATATCCCAGTCTCAGGCTCATCAAGTCAAAAATCAGAATGAGTTGCATCAGGTAGCACTTGTTCAGAATGCTTCCTCCTAAATGCTGCATGAATTAGTAGATATTTGAAACTTAAAGCACTTTATCATCCGCCAGAAGGAGATTGGTAACACTACAAATGCTATCAACAGTGGAAAGCATGTTAATTTATGTACAGTAATATCTCAACATTAAAAAAATAAATCTCAATCTCTTTAAAACAATTAATTGAACCATATTAAAACTGAACAATAAGAAATGAGAAGTAACATTTCATCTCCTTGTCCAGCTCTTTTACCATATTGTTTTTGCCCTACATATAAAAGGCTTTCCACTAACAACTGGAATAAATTCTTGTTTCAAAAAACATTTTTACTTTTAAAAAATGTAGCTCTATTAAAATTCAAACCAGTCAAAAGCAAAAGCACCCAAATAATCTTTCAAAAGATGGAAATACTTCTGTTTGAAAATAACATGGGCAAAAAAAAAAGGCAGCCTCTTGAAAATGTTCTTAGATCTCCATCAGCAATTTGCCAAACCCAGGCTGAAGAGCACAGAGCTGAATGTCATATTCACTCGATATATTGAGCTGCAACTTTTAAAAGCAAGAATGTTAAGGTTGGAACCTTCTTCTCTCAGGTAACTCCTACTCCTGCTCCTTCCCCCACCTGACAATTCCCCTTTCTTATCCCACTGCTACAGCTATGTCTAAAATAAACCCTTGGATCTGAACTCCAAAACAAAACAAAAAAAAACATATTCAGAAAATCATATAGTGGCTTGGATTAGAAGGGGCCTTAAAGCTCATCTAGTTCCAAACCCTGTCACTAGACCAAGGCGCTCAAGCCCTGTCCAACCTGGCATTGAACACAGCCAGGGATGGGACAGCCACAGCTTCTCTGGGCAACCTGTGTCAGTGTTTGGTTTGTTTTGGCAGTGGGTGTTTATCCTTTTATGAGACAAGTTTTTGCACACAAACTTTACTTTGGAACAAGATTTTGGGGCTGGGCCTTTTTGCAGCTCAGTGTAAATTTAGCCTGTGCCTGACCTGCACACACCAATCATCCAGAACAAGCCCATGCAAACTGCCTGGATTGATCCAGGCACTTTAAAAAGAAATTCTGCAGAGAGAAACAACAGGAGAACTCTTCCAGAGATATTATTCCAGCCTGCCAGATTAGAGTGCAAGGTGTGAGGGCAGCCATTTCCTGCTGTATTTCATATTTCTCAATTCAAACACTAAGCCTGCTCCTTGGCTGACAATGCAGAACAGCAAGAGGACAACTGTGTCAGGACACTACATTATCATATGTCAGTGCAGTTCACAGCTGAGGTCATTCTGCAGTTTAATTTAACTTTGCTACCTGAGGCTTTTTCTAGATGAAAATATAAACGTTACAATTGTGTTAGGCTTCTAGCTTAACCGGTTTCACATTATCTTACACTCTCCCTTAACAGTAACTTCTCAACTCTTTCATCTTGTAATTAGATCTCAACAGATTTTACAAATTAGATACAGAGTATTTGTTATATTGATTGGAAAACTGAGCTGCAGAAAGGCAAAATGAGTTACACAAGGTAAATTCAACAGGTCTGTGATTCATCTGGGCACAGACATCCTAGGCTCTAAACCACTGCCCTATTTGCTAGGCTAGCAGCTTCCAACTTGAAGCCTACAGACCTCTAGGGCTCTGCATATTAAATCTCCGGGCTACATAACATGTAATCGTTTGCTGTGCTTACCACAGTTTCTGCACATGCAACAGAACATATCAACTACCCTATACTGACAACTCTCCTTGTTACTTCAGCACATGGATGATCCTTCAAATTAGTGTTGCCAGCCAACATCTGACAGCTGCACTCTGAACTGTCACTCACTCAGATAACAGGAGCAAGCATAGGGAGCTGCCCTGTACTCTGGAGAAGTTCACGTGGCCAACAAGGTACCTACATCTGAGCACTTGCATCTACGGCTAGAATTCTAATACAATCACAGAACTTCAGGTGCTTAAACCTTATTAAAGTCTGGTCCAATTTGTGAGGGGAAAAAAGGTAAGTAGGAAAATACCAATGTTTTTATGCTGTAAAGTCTTCATTCAGGAACTTGCTACAACAGTCAACAGGCAGTGTATTTACTCTGATTCTCTCATGATCTGTATTGGTTTTGGCCATGACAGAGTTAATTTTCTTCATAATAGCTAATATGGTGCTATGTTTTAGATTTGGGATGAAAACAAGTGTTAACAACAGACTTGATGTTTTAGTTGCTTAGTGGTGCTCTTCTGCTTCTCTCACTGCCCACTCAGCAAGCAAGCCTTGGGGTGCAGAGGACGTGCAGCTGACCCCCACTAACCAAAGGAATATTCCATACCCTACAATATTACATTGAGCAGTAAAATGCTGGTGGAAGGAGGAAGAATGGAGGACATTTGGAGTTACGGAATTTGTCTTCCTAAGTCACTTGTTACATGTGATGGAGCCTTGCCTGCAATGGAAAGCACTGAATTAATCCCTTAGTTTGCTTTGCTGTCACGCATGGTTTTTGTGTTACCCATTGAAATGTATTTATCTCAACTCACAAGTTTTTGCCTTTTACCCTTCCCATTCTCTTCCCCATCCCACTGTGGGAGAGCAGGCAAGTGCTGTGTGGGGTTTACCTGGCTGCTGGGGTGAACGCACAACAGGATCACAGGCACTGAGCCCAAGACAGGAAAAAAAATTGCAGCAAGTGCTATAGATGACATTAATGGCTTTCCAACTGAGTCCCTTTCATCAGTCCTTAACTGATGCCTCCGCTGTAGGAGATCTCAAGAGACTAAAATGTCTATTAAAACTTAAGCATTAATGCAGATTTGTCTGTTGCAGAGTTTGTAACAGGCAACTGTAATAACCTGAACACTTGCATTGCTGTACTAGTTTGTGCTTAACTACAAACTGCTCAGAGAATGCTGACACATAAGTGTCATGCACAGTCTCTTCAAACCACTGAGACCACCGCTGCTAACAGCATCTGAAGTTAGAAAGCACTGCTCATCAGTTTTTACCCTGTGATCAAATTTCAACATCAGAGAAACCCCAAGGGCTTGTTCTGACTTTTAAAAGCACTTCTTTCCTAAGGTGGAACCTTTTCCTTCAAGTTGCACATCTCTCCTTCCCTTCAATAATCTCTGCAAGTTCTAATTTTCCACACACATTTCCAGTTGTGAGCATGTGGCTGGCAAATCTAGGGATACAAATCACAAGGTGAATGACAGGAAAGTCTTTGCTGCTGAAACCACAGCTTAAAGAAAAAAGAACAAAACCTAACAACTGTACTCAATTTTAGGACGGCCTGAATGGATCACACCAGCAACAAAAGGGCTGATTTTAAGCCATCTGGCTAGTTCAGACATGTTTAAAAATGTTGTTGGGCTAACTTCATCCCAAAAGACTTTGTGCTAGATCAGGTATCACTTCCCTCCCATATTCACCCGAATAAACCATAAGCTTGGTTCAATCTGGCAAAACAACAGATCTAAATTTAGTTTCTATTTCCAGATAATCCAGTAGTGCACAGATCTAATCTTAATGATCACAAATGCAATCTGGAAATGTTATTCTCCTTCCTTTAAAACAGAGCTAGGGTGTGGGAGTGTTAACATTTGCTTATCAAACACAGAGCAAAGAGACTGAAACTCTCTATTTAGCAGGCTGTATAACAAAGCAGGAACACCTTAGACCTCTTACAACAGTAATCTCATAGCAAGTCTTCTCAAACACTATATAGCTAATACTTCTCTCGCAATGTGCTGATCTCCTTAAACTCTCATCGTAGAAGTCTGACAGGAATATTGGCCTGTCCCAGTGACTATAGTAGCGATGGACTAAGAAAGAGCACTTAAAGGTTCTTAGTAGCTCTATCAGCTTAATGGAAAGAAAAAATCAAATACTGCAGCAAATGCTTAGAGCACAGATATGCATGCTATTAACTGAAGTTGGTTTTTAAACCTTATGTTGTCTAGCTGCTTCTGATTTTACTTGAGATACAGATCAGTTCCTGACTGTCCCCTTTCCGTGTCAGCTGTGTGACGTAGAACCTGTTGTCTTCCATGCTTCTTCCCTCCCTCCAACTTTTACTGAAGTATAAAACATCATATAAATGGTCAAACTACATTGGTCTGGGCAGTGTAGATGAAGCTGCAGTTTATGTTTTGCAGCTCTGTTATGTAAGATGAGAATAACCAACCTCTTTAATTTTTACAACCTGAAGTTACTGCATTTAAAAATAGTCTTACGGATCACTCTACAGCTGCATTGATATGATGATGAAACCTTGTGTAATTTAAGCACTGAAATATTTTGTCCCCATTCTGACACATTATCATAAAGTCTAAGGATTACAGTATGGATGGTTGTCCTCAGGGCATAATATTAGCTGCACACAAGATTGATGTTGGTAGCTACACTGAAGCCTAATACCACTGTCTGCTATAACAGGGCATTAGAAGTTCTCTTGCTGACCTAGAGCTCTAAAAATAACTGCTGAGTGACTTGAATAGGTTTGCAGCAGTTTCTCAGTTAAAAAGATTGAGCTACAATAGACATTAAATACAGAATTGTGAATTCTTTAAGTACAATTAAAATGTGCATAATTTGGAGCTTTCATTTTCACATACTTTTGCATATACCAATACTCAGCCATTATTAAACACACATATGAAGCTGCATGATAGACATAGATAAGAGTTGTATTACATCCACTTTTCTACCTAAACTGAGGATGAACAAGAGAATTAATCTAAAGGGAAACTGTTACTAATGTCACACAGTACAAAATGCCAAGAAGTTATGCTGATCTGAACGCTATCAGAATCAAGCAGGAACAGAAGGGTTTTAACACCTCAAAAAGCCATTCCAAAATGTGAGTCACTTAAGGTCAGCAAACCCGGTGGCTACCAGGCTTGCTGTATCCTGGGATCTGACAAATGATCTCATCTTTCCAACACACTAGCTCCACATTTCTAGACAAGTCATAAATTTACAGTACACCCAAAATTGGTGCACTGTCTGTTTGCAGCATGAAGCTTACACCAACTCTACTTCCCCTGATGTTCTCTCATGTTTATCTGTCAAAGTGAAGGCCTTATCAGAAAGCCTTGACAAATATTTATCCATATTTAGTTACTTTCACATTTTCTCCTCTATCCTTATTCTTCTGTTCTCCTTTTATTATTCTCCATCATATTTAGCACACTGCAAATACTCAAAGCGTGCTGAATCCATGAACTTTGGCTTTAATGTAGGATGGAAAAAAAAAGTATTCTACACAGAGCCCACATTGTGTAAGCTCATATTCTTCCAGTCAGACCTTAATTTAAATTACAGTGTTTCAGGAAACACTAGCTCACAGTTTCTGAGTAGCTGATTGTCACTCATCTAATATGAAAAACTGTGCCATCCAAATAACTTTGCCCTTTATAAAAAGGATTTTCTTTACAATTCTGCATAATTTTTTTTTTAAGTGAACTACATAGCTAATTCATACAATACAAGATTTCTTCCTCACTCATATGCATTATACTTCAAAACTAAGCAAATTTCAAACCTTTGATACTGCTTGCACTATTGCTTGAAAAGAGGCCCAACCATTTAATTTCCAAACTAAGCAGCACCTGAAAAGTAAATCCCATATAATGGAAGGCACATTTAATATATAACTGAAATCAAGCAGCAAGGCTGTAATCCGTAATTCATTCTGAGCTCTGTAGAGCTTAGCATGCAAAGTTGGATTATACGCAGGAATGTGCTTACCTAAATATCTACCAGTAGAGAGGTGTTAAAATGAAAGCCGTCCTAATGCTTACAGCAGACCCATATATTCCTCACAGCAACATGCTTTCCTTAGCATGAGTTGAGAGAGACTCAATAGTGGTTATTGACATTTCTAACAATGAAAACTCTGAATTTAGTATCTGTTCATGTATTTTCCACTCTAAGCACTAAATACAACAGGGTTTGCCCATGCAAACTCCTTGGACAAACCTAACTGAACAGCATGACCAAGCAGGCAGGGTTATTTTTTATTTCAAACGGTATTATTTTAAATTATCAGAGAATTCATGATCACCTCACAATTCTTTGCATATCTTGGCTTTATCATACAAGTGAAGAATTAAATACATATCCAGGAGGTGATAACCATTCTTACCAATCATGTTATGTGCAGCGATATTCCAGGGATATATCTGGTAAGCAGTATCCTGCTGGGCCCCCTCACTAATGATTCTCAGCAGAACAAGATGCCAGGACACAGTTTTCTGATCTAACACTACGAAGTGTATCCACTAGACACCTGCACCATTTTCTCCCTGTTTCAGTTACTACTGCTGTTCATTTAGGTCACACAGTACAACACTGAATTTAGAGTTCCCGGTTATTTCCTGACGTAGGTGGATAGCTAGATCTAAGAACAGGTTGGAAATGAAGTTTCCACTTTAGAAGCAGCTTAATGTAACTATATATGGATTTATGTGTTCGAACTGATGCAAAACAGGGAATTAAAAAACCTCTTGAAATCCTGCACATATCTTGTGAAACTGAAAAGTGAATCTTAGCTTGTCCTGTGACCCTCTCCAGGAATGAACATCATCACATACTGCACTGCCTGAAGCAAATACAGCATTCACAAGACTGTTTTGAGCTTTCAAAGGAAAAATGCCCTGGCAAGCTTAATAAATGAGCACAAGTTTATATGAAAGATACTCTGTGAAAATCTAGCTTAAAAAATTCCAGCACATAAGAAATAAGTCCTGTAGCAAAAAGTGTTCAGTTAGAAAGCAAAAAACTAGAAACCAAGAGGGACAGATCACAAACCAGTCAGGTTTATGTATTTAAGAAACAAGTACTAAAAAAGAGGAAAGTTTGGGGGGTCATCTTTTTCTTAAACAGTGTAAGAAGGAAAGCTTTGTATTTCAAAGCAGCAGAGTAAGTGCCAATGCTTCCTTAAAGAAATGAGCTTAATTTTGCATATTTATCAGGCACTCTAGGGATTTGTATGGCAAATACACGGCAGGTATTTTAGAGGACAGATGCTAATCTGTTTATACTCCTCTAAGGTATGCTGCTGTGAGCAGGCATAACAGCAGACATAGTACACATACTGGTCTTAGGAGGCAACTATGAAGCTATAAATGATCGACTACTGTCCATACTCTGACTTGGCAAATGAATCTTATATATTGACCATTTCCTTATTTTCCTGGTACATCTGTGATCAGGAATCTTGTTACCTTAAAAGAAAAAAGAAAACACAGCAGAAGCCTTGTTAAGGGACTGGTCTATATAGAAAGCAGATAATTCAAGCTAAATTGTTTATCCTCCAGCCTCACACTTATTGTTTGTAATCAATATGAGAGCAGAAGATGCATCTTTTCATGCTTTTCTGTGGGACTTAGCATCCTGAAGCCTCGTTTAAAATAGCCTCTTTTGGCACTTCCAATACAGAAAGAAGATAAAATACTACAGAAAAACCTAACAGACATAAAGTGTAATTACTTGCAAGCAAAGAAACCCATTTCAAATGCCCTTTGAAACGTACTGGTATTTGTTAGAGTTGAGTGTGATATGCCAGGCTTGCAATTTTGCACATACCTGTCATTTCCAACAGCATTCACCACTGCCTTAAGTGAATCAACTCCTTCATACCTCATCAATGCACACTTTTGTCTGTGAAGTATCAGGCTGTTTTCATGATTTATTTATTTCAAGTCATTTGGTAGCAGCTAGAAAGTCAATAGGTGCATGTGAAAATGATTTTTCTTAATTATTTAAGGCTTCAGAAGATTAAAAAAAAATCTTAACATGAATTGAGCATTCACTAAATAATGCTCAAAGAAGAAGAACCCTTACAGCCTTTTTAAAAATAGATAAGGGACCTGACAAAGTAACTTTGAGAATAACCATCAGGATAACTAAGATGCCAAGGCACAGCCTGCCCCTTCTGGTCCAGGTTCCTACTGTTGCATACTAAGCAAAACCCATGGATATTGGTGCACTGACACATAAGTGACAATGAAGATGTATGGCCACTCTCTCCCAGACTTTGGCGTTGAAACAGTGTCCACTGTGTGATTAATGGCACCTGCATTTGTGAAAAGGTGCTGTCATCATTAAGGATTTCTGAAACAATTCTGTTCCAAAGTGGTTTTAATGCAGCTGAGATCAGCACCGAAAGATGTCAGCTGAACACGAGGAACTCCTGAAGCAGCTCCTGGGAGACAGAATTGTGAAGATGCAGTTCACATTCAACAGCAAAAGGCATCTAGCTTGGAACTGTGACTCTTCTCCTGGACTTGAAGGCACATGCAAATCACTAAATACAATGAACTGAAATAAAGAGTATACAGAGTTAGACTCTTCTAGTGAGATGAGCTAAATAAATTGTTATTGAGTAAATAAAACATTATTGCCTAGGAGGACAGAACAGCATAAACTGATCAAATGCTCATTCTGCTCTACAGAGAAGTACATTAATAAAACTCCCTGTCAATCAGAAGCTCCAGGAGTTTTATTCCAGATGAGCTGCTCAGCAATGTTTATAAAATGAGAAATATAACAAGTTTTCTGTTAGAGCCTTCTCTTGAGTACAGCAAAACCTTTCATATTAAACACAAGTTTAGACTGTTTAGAATGATCCCAGAACTGATCCAGTAGCAACTTCCCACACAAACAATGCCAGCACAGGCAAATTTTAACTTGCTTTAGAAATCGTAACATGTGTCTTGTGGTTTTTACAGGAAAATCAGGAGGGGACTTTGAGAAGAAAATGTGTTTTGTACTTCATAAGAAATTTTCAGGATGTCCTGTGTGCCAATTGCAAAGTGATTTTAATATCTTGCTTGTGGCACTTTTGAGCCCACGAGTCATTTGGAGAGGAGCAAGATGAACAGGATATGATTGGCATGGTTACCATGTTGTTTGAGGTCTCATTAAGGTAAGACTTCCAAATTGGCTGTAAGGGTTCTAACATGATATAAAACTGCTTCCCAGTACACACAGAAAGAACTTGCCTTGAGGAGAGAAAAAGTTGCTATCATGCAACTTTTACTGTAGCCAAAGACATCACTCACTTTATGTACACAGGGGAAAAAAATGAACTTTCACAGGTAATGATGACAAAGTCTGGTCTAGTTTATCTATGATTAAGTTGACTTACCAGCTCCTTAGACTTAATCATAAGTGCGTTTGTCCAAGGAACACAAGGAAAACTCATGCCCATTTCTAAAATGCTTAATTGTATATTCATTACAGAAAAGGTTAATAGGAACCAACTGTTACTACTGCTATTTACCATAGCTGCTAGGTACCAAGACTGACCTCCCTGTAAAATGGTGGTTTCATCACAATGTTTCTTGGTGGGAACACAGATACACACCACATCATGCTGCTTCAATAGTGAAGGCTGACCTCTGCCTGTGTTTGTAGCTAATACACCCCTGAACATACCTGTTCCCCTCTAAATTCAGATGCATAACAAGAAGTGGAAGCAGACTCAGCATGAAGGTGAAAAATGTGTCTCTCCTCCCAGTGCATCATAGCATGTAACAGACATGATTCCACACCATGGAGCTGTCAGCAGAGACAAGCATACTGTGCATTATGGAGTGTCAGAGGCTGTCCCCAGCTCCCCATACCTTATATTCATAATCACAGATACAGGTTAAAAGTTATCTGTGAGAAGAGCCACAAAAACTTTCCTCACAATAGGAAGATAGAATCTGCTGTCCAATTTCAATGTCACTTGCTTGGCAGCATTGGTGTTTGCAGGGCCCAACATCACAACACTTCTTTTTTGTTTTGCTTTAGGAAAGTCTTGTTTCTGGGAGAATATTACATCCAGGTTATGCCTCACGGAATGGAGCTACAGTTCTCAGGAGACTTGAGAAATTCCACACATGTCCAGCTTAAAAGTCCACATCCTAACAGTGCTCATAGCTCCCAACAGCTCCATGCCTTTCCACCTTTGCTGCTGCAGTGAAGCATAGCAGTGATGTACCAAATGAAATGGGGAACAAGAGTTCTCTAATCTTTATTGTTCTTAGAAGAAAAATGGTGGAAGCTCACATAAGTCAGTAGTTGCTAAAATGAATAAGGGTTAAAAGGTAAAATGGTTGAAAGACATTCAGCTGGCAAATTATTCCGCTACTGAAGGCAGAAAGCTTGATGGCCTGAGCTGCAGCATGGACCATAGTCCCAGAATGCCTACCTCCAAATTCCACACCTATGAGGGAAGAGTTTAAGATACAGTACAGCAGGATACACATTTCTTCATGAAACTTTGGAAACTTGATTGGGGGGGGGGGGAGCATTTTTGTTTCTGTTCTGTTTGAAATAGTCTTACATGTAAAGTATTGCGGGTATTAGTTCACTGACTGAGAAAAGGTCAACCCAAGATTGTGTCTGCCAGAACTTATTTGTCCCAGCTACACTCCAAATTGGCAGGAAGACAGGAATAATTAAGATGGATAAAATAAATCTAAACTGTCCATACAGACAGTAAATAAATCCATGTGTTTTGATCCCTTCCCCTAAAACTGCTCCAAAAAGCAGTAAAAGCCAGAAAAGACGAGAATTGGGCGTAGAATGAATGCCAACAAGAAACAACAGACTGCATGTAATAAAGTTCAAATACAGTGCAGTTCACTTTCAAATGGACCCAGGAATTTAATGATGCAGTCTGACTTACCCTATCAAACTTAAATGAACTGCCCAGAAACATAGATAACACCCTGTTCAGCAGGATTACGAAAGCAAATCACTCACAGTCTTTGTTTGCGCTGCCCTCCTTCTCTTTACTAGTAGAATACAGATTCTGACAGTGCTTTTGCAAGCTCTTCAAGAAAGCTTCTTTTTATTTCTTGCACTGTAGCACAGTCAAGAATGTTAAAGAAAAAGGGTTGGATTAACTACTTGACAGTAATTGGAAAACACCTCAGGATACAAGTTCTGTTCTTAGAAGGAAAAAGGCTTAAAATTATAATAGCTGATTTTAATGGGACTGAAAGATCAGTACCAGACCCAATGGCAAATGAACAGTACGTGTAATAAAAGAGGTTGCTGCTAGGATGCTGAGACATATCCCTGGGCAGGGGACCTAGGGATTCAAGGTGGCTGCAAGCCATTCTGCACCAGTTTCCTGACCTCCCTGTGAAAGTGAATTAAATATCACAATCACTAGACCAAATTAAATGTACAGTATCCCTTAAGTTCCACAGAGAAGACACAGCTCTTCCAGAAGACATCTATATAAGGTAAGTGGATTCTGTATAAGTACTTGAGGTGAGAAGAACAAGAGAATAATAGCTCAGAACAGAGATTTCTCTGGAGAGCTAATAGGTCATGGGAAACACAAGGAGTGAAAAGACCTCAAAAGGTAAAGGATTTTATAAAAGGAAGAAGCAATGATACAGAGCATACACAGAAGACATGATGGTGGTAATGAAACCCAGAACAGTGATGATGCATCCCATTAAAAACCACAGGATGAATTTAAGCATCTCAAACGTAACTGTGAAAAGTTGGTACTGAAAGCTAAGATGAGTTCCTGTACTCAAAATAATTTAAGTTACCCAAGACTTCTCATACTAAAGACATATCCAGTCCTAACACCAAGTTTTAGTTCATTCAAAGGCAGAAAGAAAAATCACAAGCTTCATCACTGCTGTTTTTCCTGCTGAATGAAGAACCTTCAAAAGTTCCCAGTTTGCCAGAATAGATGTCTTCACAGGAAGAGGTGACTGCAGGCCCCAGCTATGGAGATGCTACTGTGCTACACCAGAGTCCTTAGGGACTTAGCACTGTTATGTCTGCCCCAGGAAAAGATTTCTGTGTTTCCCTGAGCTACGTCACACCCACACACTTTTAGCAATGTAGACACGCTTCAGTATATAGGTATGGCTTGAAGATACCTAAGACACTACTCTTTGTCAGACTGCAAATTTAAAACTCTTAAAATACAGGATTTCAGCTGAAATCCGTAACAGTTTCCTGCAGGAGCTGGGCTGTCTTGAAAGGTTTTCTTCTTTAATATGGACCATTTCTAACTCTGAGATGCTACAGCTACAGAGAGCTAACAAGCCTTTTCTAATCAAGTAATACTGACACAGTCCCCATTTCTGTACATTTTCCTCTTCCTTGCTGAGCAGTGTAAGGAGAACTGTTCTGTCTGTAGCTAGACTTCTCCATCAATAGCCAAGTGAAGAATTAACTTAGAAACACTACACATTGTTGAGCATTCATCACTACATTATTTCCACTATCCCACAGAAGCTCTAACTTTAAAATTATCTTTTTTTTTATCCTTGACAAGCTTCTCTTTTCACTCTTTAAGGTTTAGTTCTTTTTTTCCCTGGTTTTCTGAATTACAATTACCATCTCAGTCCCATCTGATAAAATGGCTCTATGTCAGTTATTTGGTACCATTTAAGCATTTGAATATTGGCATCTTTTGCAAACATTCATAGTAATTGATACTGGCTATTTTTTCTTCTCTGACAAACAGACTTAACTTTCTACCGTGCCAGAAGCCCCCAGTTTTAACTGCAAAGTTTACCTACTAATTTCCTTATGCAGCTTGTATTTGTTTCTACAGAACAACTGGACCACAACAGGCAGTGATGAGGAGGTAAGGTTTCTTCCACTGCATTTTAAACTGGCTGCAGCGATGCCTTTTTTAGTCCTTGGAAGATTGATGATTCCATTATTTGTAGTACTCAGCAATAAATCTCTGAGTTTAGGCTAAAGTGAGCACTTTTCCCTACTTTGCGTCTTCCATTACACTGTTATTCATCATGTTTAATCATTCATTTACCTCTGACTGCTACTGCACTTGGGGAGGACTGGCACATTATTGATTTTTGACTTTTACCCTTTAGATGCTGGGTAAAGGGCTTTGCAACTGCTTAATCACAAATGACATGACCAGGGCAGGGGAGCTGCAGATCCTGGGAAACAGCAGTCTCACAACATGCCAAGTTATGATGAAATGAAATTAAGCGTCAACAAAGAAAGCAAATGATAATAAACTGAAAATTACAGTGGATACCCCCAGGAGACCAGAGAGTACAAAGCACTCTTCTGCCTGGCAAAACACACGTCTAGGAAAGAGGAGACTAAGATTAAGCAGGAAGATTTAACAACTTCAAATTCCCACAAAAAGAAAATGCAAAGCCTCGTTGGGTAGCAGAAGTGTCAGGTAATGTCATTTGTATTCCCAGCTGCTTATAAAACATTTTCCTCAAGCAGAGCATCACTTCAATATTCCACTCACAAGCCTGCAAGAACACCACCACACAATGTAGTATTTTCTATAGTCTGCTTATTTTCTGCTTATCAGATTACTGAGATTTTTAAGGAAGCCAAAAGACTTCAATTGGGAAGAATTCCATTCATGCATTGGAAAAGAAGTGCAGGCAGACCTTTTACTTCTGCTATATCTCACAGAACAGAGATGTTTCAATGGAAGGAAGGGGAGACAACTAAACAGCTGAAGTCATCGCAAATACTCAGTAGAAAGATACTTGGCTGGAACAAACTGTCATTGTTTCAGTGATGTGATTTAAACAGAACTGGGATGGTCAAGAACACTTGAAGGACTTCCAGCATGCGCCTGCTCCCACAGCAAAGTCTGACCCACCTCATTTTTCTTCTGAGATATGATGGTATTTTCTATTTCTTTTTTTCTTTTATAGCTATTTTGTCTTCTCTCAGTTTTGTTTCTGCTCTCTGCTTGGTAAACCAGAGCACAAGGACTGAGGCTTATTCTTTACTGTTATGCCAGCGCTAAGCTGTGGTGATGAAAATAATGACTACAGAAGTTTTAAAACCACAGTTAGTAATACACAGCTAAATACAACCTATTGGAAGGCAGTCTGTATGTATGTTGTAAACCAGAAGTTACTGCCCCACAGGTTTAATAAAACCATTTGAAGCAGTTAGTGGACATAGTGATTAAAATTATCCAATTAACAAAGTATTTTTGCTTTGCAAGAAGTTCTTGATGAGATTCCTCCAAATACAGGTTTTTAAAGCAAGCAAGCTGTCATGGGATGAACAGGAGTCTTAGCGTATTGCCACTTAAGTGGTTGGAAAAGGAAAGGAAAGATCAAAACAGATTTAGTTTACATGGCAGAGACCATTAGAAGGTACTTCTGGGAACGTGTATTGGGACCCACATGATAACATATATTGATAGATATCCTAGGAACAGAAGAAAAGCGAGATGACAATGTTAGCTCATATAACAATTATTCAGGGTAGGTTAAATTAACAGAAAATTGAGGAAGAATTTCTTAATGTGAAGTAATTTGCAATAAATCAACAGGTGAAATTCAAAGTAACGTCTACAGAGAACAAAAAATAAGATTAACTATTCGTATACTTCAGAGGAATCTAAAGGAGATACCCACTTTCAAGACAGAATTTCAGTTGTGGCAGTATTACAAAAAAGTAATCTCCATACCCAACAATGATGAACACAATGACAGAAAATATTAACAGGAATAGACCACAAAACAAATCAGAAAGCATGACCATGTCACCACACAGATCCTGAACTTGCCCACATTGGGAATACTGTATGCAGTTCTGTTCTCCTCCCAGCTCAAACACTGTACCATGAGAAAGAATATGGAGAAGAACAAAAAAAAAGACAGCTAAAGGAATGCATTCTGTAAGAGAACATAAACTAGGGGTTTGTGAAGATCAGGTAGACTACAGCAAATATAATGGATTGTATGACAAAAATCTATGAAAGCATGGAGAAGGTCAAGAGGGAATAGCTCAAAAGAACTCAGAAAAAGTAGTTCTGATAGGAAAGTTGGTTCTAGTGTAGGTGAACTGCTCTTCCCTGGCTATGGTAACTGAATGGAGATAACAGATAAACTGTTTCTGAAAGTGATGTTGATCTCTTACTATATGATAAATGACACAAGAAGCTCAAGAAAAGAAAACCAATAATGATGTATCTTTAAACATAGCTCACGTAAGCCTGCAGATGTGCAAAAAGTGTGGGGTAACTTGCCTGGCCAGATTTTTATGTGCCCAGCAAAAGACACTCTCAAGAAGCAAGGGTCCTTTGGAAGAAATTGAAAACTGAGGATTTCAAGACACTACTGTATACACAAATGACCAGGAGATTTTCTAAGCCTTGCCCAGCTGTACCTGCAAGTTCTCTGCATTGCCAGTTTATCACAACCAGCTGAATTAACACATGACTCTGTAACATAGGAAAGTAAGATATAGCATTGGTAATCCATGAACACCAATGAGACTTACAAGCTCTTGTATCAAACCCCTTTCAAAAAGTAAAGTATAAATATAAAATGCAGGCAAACAACTTTTAGGAAATGCTATTGTCTGTACACCAATTCATGTATAGCATACTCAAACTGTTACGCTTCAGCATAGACAGTGCAGTAACAAAGTACGAGGTACATATTTCTGAGGGTGTTTAGTGTTGGCAGATCAGAAGAACAACTGGTGGAAGGCCCCTCTGAACCCTGCATTGCTGTGCTAAGTCATGTTCAGTCACTGACGGATAAAAGGAAGTTCTGTATAATTTTCATCATTTCATCAGTAAAAACACCCCAAACAAGCAAAAAAAAAACGCAAGAAAACACACACAAAAAGGTATTTCTCACAGCACATTGGTAACATTTCTGTATTTCATTTTCAAAATAAAAATGTCTTCATCTTAAAAAAACCATCAATTCATGTTCTGTATGATTTTCAGTTCCTCACTAATACAAGAAACAGCTCTGGAAGCTAACTGAGCCTTGTCTATGATTCTATGACATGGCAAAGCCCTGCCATTTTATGACAGTCAGACATTGTGGAGTTCACTGCTACTGCAATAACAGAACACAATTATTTCCCTATTATATTTTATAACTTCAGAAAGTTGAAGTAAAATGCTCAATCCTCACACCAATCATCAGCAGTACGTATAGAATCACAGAATAGTTAAGGTTGGAAAGGACCTTAAGAACATCCGCTTCCAACCCCCCTGCCATGGACAGGGACACCACACTAAACCATGTCACCCAAGGCTCTGTCCAACCTGGCCTTGAACACCGCTAAGGATGGAGCATTCACAGCTTCCCTGGGCAACACATTTCAATGCCTCACCACCCTCACAGTAAAGAATTCCTTCCTTAAATGCCATCTAAACTTCCCCTGTTTAAGTTTGAACCCATTACCTCTTGTCCTCTCACTACAGTCCCTAATGAAGAGTCCCCCCCAGCAGCCCGCT
>JASSUY010033288.1:16899-30228 GCA_032466535.1 Forpus xanthops
ATCCCTATAGGCCCCCTTCAGATACTGGAAGGCTGCTATGAGGTCTCCACGCAGCCTTCTCTTCTCCAGGCTCAACAACCCCAACTCTCTCATCCTGTCTTCATATGGGAGGTGCTCCAGTCCCCTGATCATCCTCGTGGCCCTCCTCTGGTCTTGTTCCAACAGTTCCATGTCCTTTTTATGTTGACGACACCAGAACTGTACACAATACTCCAAGTGAGTATCAGTAAAACCAGTTCAATGTGGACTGCCTTTTAGTATAAAAAATGTTGTGTTTTTATATATAAGTAGTAAACCCTTTGGTTGGGTGGGTTTTGAGTAATTGATTTAAGTTGCACTGCAGAAAAGGCGAGCCAAAGGTGCAGGGCGGAACACACCTGAGATGGTGGACACCTACCTCCTTTTTGGATGGGTGACTTCATTTTTCCAGTAAGCCCAGACCACTGCTGTCCCCAGGACATACAGGATGGGCAGATATGACTTATAAAGTGACAGTCAGGAACCTCATCTATGCAGAGCTGTCAATAGCTTCCTGAGCACAGCCAAGGCTTCTGAGATTTGCTCTGATTGCACTTTCATAGCTTGGCTCAGACAACAAACTGCCTAGCATTCATCTTGCTGAAAACACTAGCAGGTACCAAGACAACACCCAGATTTTCCTATATTGGTTCTACTTTCCTTCTTTTACCATATCAGCAATACCTTTCCCTCTACTACTGCTTACTAAATGGAAAGATGGAAAGCTCACACAGAACAGCAATACACTTCTTTAAGCAAAAAAATTCAGTTAAGTTTATGGTCTGTTGCTTGCTCTTTTAGGGCAAATAACCTGTCACCACCACTTTTTTACATCATTATCCCACATTGCCAATCTCTACACAGTGACTGAACCTACAAATAGTGCTTCACTGAGCCTATGCTCCACACAAATTCTCTTCAGAACTGTCTGGCTTAATTTTTTTGCTTCCCTGTTGCTTATCTCCCAAACTTCTTTCATTCAGCAAACAGAGTTTGAACACAAGAGCCAAACATATTTATATGCCTTAAAATGAATATTCACTATTCTGGTTCAATTCTAGTGACTGACATGATTATAGCTCCCATCAATGAGATCCCCACACAGCCTAAAAGTCTGAAAAGAGCAGCAGCAAAATTAATGGAAGCCAGGAATGGAATAATGGAAGCTTGTTAGTTACTTAAACCCCAGAGACCTTGAATTCCACAGTTCCTGGTTGGCACTGTGCATTGAATCATAGAAACATCCAGAGAGAACAAAACCACTGATGAAGTACACTGCATCATACAATACCTGCTCTGACTACCAAGCAGTTAATTCAAACCAGTGCAGTTTTGAGGATGTAACAAACAAGCAAACTATCTAAAGCCAAAATAATAAAGTGCTGGATATAATAAAGCAGGCATATTTCAGTGTGATAGTGCTAAGTCATTATACTTGGAACCAGTAAGTCTTCTATTACACTGAACATACAGACAACCTCAAAGACAGCAAGAGAAAGGCTCTCTTTAGGATAGGTTTGAACCACACTTGAAGATTCAATAGCCAGAGTCAGGGCATATCTGGTTCTTGGTGCCCAGAAGGATACTAACTGGTCAAAAACATTTAAGTGAACAGGTACATACCCAGTACAGAAAAAGAGCCCCCAGCTAACTAATGGAGAACTAAGGTGTGGGTGGCTGGTTTTGGGGAAGACATAACTATACATTTATATTGCCTTTTTAGTGGCTGAACATACATTCCCGTACTTGAGTCCAGTTGCATGCTGATGCAGACTCTGGCATGCAGCTTGGAAAAAGAAGAAAGCAAGCTCATTTTGGCAACAGGAGGCCTTCCTGAAAGCATAGTAACTGAACTCTGACACTACTCAGCTTCTCTGAATCAACAGAGGCCATTCAATTTGGGATCTGCGCAGCAAAGCTAATCACATTCAGTGTTTAAACTTTGAGGCAGACAGTGAGATGAATTAGAATAGAGAATTGAATTCTTAGCAAGTAGAGTAAGAAAGTATTGTTAAGTTTAAAAAGCCAAATCTTTCTAAGGATGCTGAGAATAAGAAAAAATTGAGATGTTTGCTTTGGAGTTTCAACTCTCTGCTCACTAGACATAGAGTGTTCCGTTAGCTGTCAAAACAAATGCATTGCTGTCCTAACACCTCCAGAATTTAAAGTTTACTCTGCTTTCCAAATCAATTATTAAACCTTCTCTCATGAAAGACACTTCCTTTTCATCATTTCTGCCTATTTTATAGCAGTATAAATGAACTAATTTACAAAACAAGCATTATTTCCAATAAGGCAAATTAGCTGAGACGGGTAAATCACTGAAACTCACTGACAAGAAGGCTTATGAATAATTAAGAAGCTGATATACAGCTGCATTACCATGAGCCTCTTATCCAGATTGCCATATTTCTCAGCATGACACAGGCTAGACTTTGTTTCTGTAGTATAAAGAGACTCTTAATTAAACCTTCATTCTTCAACCTACCAAGATTTAACCGTCTTTGTATGAGCTCAGATTATTATATTAAATGTTGGAAAATGCTCATTTTCTGCTTAAATTCACCAGATTGCTGATGGGATTTCCTTACACTTTTTTTCCCCCCTCAGATTTTATAAAACAACGTGCTATGCATTCTTTAGGTAGAAACTAACTGCTCAACTCAGTAGTCATCTGATTACCATCATTCCAGAAAAATTCCCATTTTAACATATTGTTAATATGCTGGAGTAGTCTTAACCCGCAGTCATGAAACTCCAAGTAACTGCCTGTGTCTTAACAGCCTCAGACTTTGAATACAACATTGGTCTTTGCACACTGCCTGTCACTTCTACTGCTTGAGTATTGACTTTGTATCTCTTTTAGGTTCTTTGCAGCCCTTTAATGACTATGCCAATTAATAATGCATCATTCTCTCTCCTCCAGCAAATTTTAATTGCTGTAATTTATGTCCCTAGACAATTCTTGCACTACAGATGTAATCTATACCACCGTGACTGAGTTAGAAGATCACACTCTCAAGGTCTCTAACAGATAAACAGCACAATTTCAAGTTCATAGACATCATCTACAATTGACATCAATTACTGTTCAAGGAAACAAGTCATGACATTACAGGTAACAAACAGATCATTTTTATGTTCTGGAGCAGAGTGGACTTCAGCAGCAGAGCTCTGACAATTAATTACATCTTCACAGCCAGTGCTTTAAGGAGGTACTCAGATTCTCTGAGAGAGAAAAATCCACCTAAAAGTAGCAGAGATGGAGGTTCAACACTTCTTCAGCAGCGTGAGGGCTATACTGTTACGCGAATATACTCCTAAATAATATTACTAACACCTTAAGGGTAGTCTTAAATTGCAGCAAAAATGTTTCAGTTGCTTGTCTAAAGCCTGAGCCAATTCCTAAGATGGATTTCAGTTTTTTATTGAAACATATTTGCAAAGTTCACAGGTACAAATAAGATCATGCAGAAAGAAAGACGTTTATAGCTAACCTCTACTCAGCAATACAGTTAACCCAAAATTAAGGGTATAACTGTGTGTGTCTCCCATTAGATTGTCATTCCGCTTGCCAGTATTAGGAATGCTTCACAAATCCTATTCCAGTGTTGCACTTGTATACAATGTAGTATAGCCTACATTGATCCATAGCCCTGTAAAAAAGTTCAGTCCCCCTGTTTTTACTGTCATATCTTATTACCTTCAATCCACCTCATCAAAACTATACAGCTCCTGGTGCCAGTTGCCTCAGCATTTCCTCCAAAGCCAAACATCTTTCTGGCCCAGTACATCATACCCTGGTCTCCCTAATAATCCTCACCAAGCACACTGGCCTGTTCATTCTGTCCAAAGGACACAGCAACATTAAGGCAACATACAACCTGTACCTAGCTGCATCGAGTGATGCACAGTATAATCCAATCAATTGGCCTGGTAGAGTGTCACGCTGTACTAGAATATTTTCTCAGTGAGTCAAAACCTATCGAAGATATAGTACAAATGTCAGGTTTGGAAAAAATTGTATTTCCCCTTCCCAAAGATGAAAGGCTCAACACCAATAAGGTAAGAAATCCATAAAAAGAATGGCAAATGGCTACCTTGCCTACTGTTTGAGCAGCACACTGCACACACAGGGTATAACATACTTGGAGTTCAACAAAGCATAATGCTATTGCAGATCAGTTGAGGACTGTTCAACCCCATTGAGACTCAGTATGGAACTGAACAGTGAATTAAGATCCAGGACATAATTTGTCATTTATGTTATTGACATAAGTACTATATTTTATAGGGCACTAACCCATTAAAATGATTGCCCTCAAGCACAGCAATGTCCGCAATTCTTGTATAAGAAACACACCCCCTGTTAAACAAATACATTTACTTGTACAAGTGTCATAGTGTAATTTGTCCCAGCCATCTTTAATTGATCTTTCGTTTTAAAGAGTCTTGGCTTTTAATATACGGGATCACTTAAAGACAGAATGAAAAGCAAAACTTACTGTGGTTTGCAATGCATCTACCATCATTCAACTTCCAAGTGCCTACTAATGACTCTTTGAAATAGTATACATCTTTAACTAGTCTCTAGTGAACTATATTCTTATATGCTACCCTCAAAACTCATCTAAAATGCATTATAAATTTATTGGCAAAGTGCCGATATGTCACATTTCTTTAACCTGTTTCCCCTCTCATATTAGGGCTGAGACACTCATTTGCTGTTAATTACTTCTAAGAGCCAGAAAGGTGAAAGGGTGACAGAAACAGACAGGTAGGGTGGGAAAGAATTCAGGCTCCTTTAACTACACCTGAATCCCTCCCTCTGGAACTTGGCAGCAAGCACAGAAGCCCTCCAGCGCTGAAGCTCCCTTCTGGTGGCAAAAAGCTATTTCGGTTGCTGGCAAGTCACACTTCAGCTTTCACACAGCTGGCTCATATGCAGCAGGTTACAAGTTGTTGCTACAGCAATTACTACACTCACCGAGTAGCACACAATGGTGTCAAGCTGAAGGTTCTCATAACTCTTCTCACAGATCAGCCTGCATCAGTCTTCCACATGATAGCAAAAGCAAACAAAACACCAAAAATCCAAGAGGTAACAAAACAACCCTCCACCACAAAAAAACACGTTCAACTGTAAACGATTACACCAGCATTTAACTATTAATGCCTTCTTGTGAATGCTTGAGAAATTACTAAAAGCAGGGCTTCTCCAGAGTCAATAGCTTAGATTACAATGGCCACCATTTCCAGGGTGTTCAACTGCCTCAGAAGCATTCTAAACTGCAAATGAAGGCAAAGATGTGCTTATTACAATTTCACTGTGAAATGCTATAAAACTGCAAAGTCATCTAGATATATTAATCTCTGATATTCTTAAGATGATCACAAAAATGTAACCTAAATTGTCAATCCTATTTTCCCTGAAATAGTGGTAGTAATGATACCCGATTTGAAATTACTCTCTATAATTACAAAGTATTTAGGTATTACATTGATAGTCGCTGTAAAAGAGCCAAAGTAGTTAATAATTGTGCATTCAGGTTCACTGTTGTAATAAAGTGCCTGATAAGCCAGGCACAGGAACAGTAAAAAGCAAGGGCTGCAGTTATCTTGTACAGTGAGGTCCATCTGTTCTGCTTATCAAATGAGGGAAAACAGAAAACAAACCTTCATGACAGGGTCACATATAATGATAATGTACTTGTGCAAAGGGTCCAAACTGAAAGAACACTTGAATTCTCAACTTTACAAGCATCAAATTAACTTTAAAAGGAGGTGGGTGCACGTTTAAGTACTTAATTACAGCAGAACCTCAGCTCTTGAAACGGCGCAGTACTCATTCACAAGGGGTTCAAATTCAAGATTGAAGCTCTCCAAAAGTCTTTCAGATCTTTCTCTAACCTCTCCTCAGTTATTGTTTCACCCCTTTGAGCTTAATTTTCCAATGAGCACAAATTTGCAGCTTTTGAGGCCCCTACACTGCTGTAACACATTCAAGGAGCATTCAGAAGCACAATGAAACTGAACCTGCACGTGAAAGAGCAGCACATTTCTCCACCAGTAACTCTTACTAACAACATTGTGACTGCAGAGAAGTCAAGGATGGGAGTCAAATGTGCGTCTGCTTCCCTTAAAACACCCTGCTAAAAAGGGAGATAAAGTCAGGTTCCTGGGACAGTAGAAGAAATAATCACAATAAAGATATAATTCTACTGAAAGCTACACACAATAGTGAGGTCAGCAGAGTGGTGCCTCTGTATGATTTAGAATAAAGCTTATAATAGGTTTCTCTAGGAGGTCACATGTGAACAGCTAAGCAATTTTTTTTTCCTGTCTTGCTATATCATACTAGGAACAGTAATAAGTATGTCAACCAAGGGAAATGCCTAGCACTGAGAAAAAGAAGAAATCAAAACCACAAAACCTAAAAAGCTCCTTAAATCTACTTTCTTGTATTTCTTCAACTTGTGAAGGACTGAGCATAGCCTCTATATTACTGCCAAAAGCCTGACTAAATCCTATGTGCTCCAAATTCCTATGACTGGAACAGCCATAAAGAAGTTCGCAGCCACTACAATGAACAGCTGCTATGATGCAAATAATTTTATTCTGATTAGAGAGCCTTTGCAGTGTCTCTCATTAGCTGTATTACTTAAGTACAGTCAGGCTCAAAGGCTGTACAATTACTTCCTTGGTCTGTGATGTAACAACTCAAGATGTGCAAAACGTTTACAGTGAAACCTAAAAGTTTTGAAAGGTAAAGTTTGCTCACCTTGATTCCACTGCTTGCAGTGGAAAACTTCCTTTTAATTAGTAGCGTTGCTCCATTTTCATGGCCAAGACAGGGTTTGTTATAAAGTATTAACCAAACAGGAAACAGGCACACAAACCCAACCACCACCATGCTCCACTATTGCTTATGTTGAATGCTAGCAAGAGATCTGTTCTTCATAAAAAGACAGGAAAGACACTACCATAGATCAATAAGGATGCATTGCTATCACCACAGATTCAGCTGAAACAAAATTATAGAATCCTGAAACTGACACTAAATACAAATTAGTATTTTAAGTAATTTTCAGTCATGCCCTGAATAGAAGTATAATATGAAACTTTCAGTGCCCAAAGTCCTCTGTACTAAAAAAAGTAAAGATATACAATGGAAAACAATGGTGGAATAAAAACCTACCTTATAGTCAAAAGTCTGAATTCCCTAATATTAGCGACTGGCTGCACTTCAATTTGGACATACTTTATCTTTTATAGATACATGCTTCAATAAAGTGAAGTATCTAAAACCCAATGAAATCATCTGAATCTTTTTGTGATTACAGATCAAAATCTCTTCAGGTTCGCTAAAAAGGACAGGCCAGAAAATCATACCAAGCAGTTCGCCGCATCACTTAACAAGAAAGCTGCTTTTCTTCCTCTTGTGAGCACTATTAATCACAGAACACTTCCAGGCATGAAAAAATGGGTAGCTGAATCTTCAGCCTGACAATGGCATGAGCCACCAAGATAGTTACTTCTTTCTACAACCTTATACACATCTACCCTGCACCATATTCTTGTACATTAGCATCACAGGAAAGTAACAGGTCCTTGCTCAAAACTTGAATTGCGACATAACAAGACAAAGGGTGGAAATCAGGAGGAAAGGCCAGAAAAAGACAATATACCAAACTGAACTTTAGAGTATTCAGAAACCAATGAGAAGGGACTGATAAAGACAAAAGAGAATCCTCAAAATGCAAGCGAGAAATGGAACAGTACAGAAGAGATCTGAACAGCTTGTCTAAACAGAAACATCACAGGTAATTACCAAAAAAGCAGCACAGATGTTTCCTTTCCTGCTCCAATAAAAGGTAAATGAACTGATCTTTAAATAGGACATGCTTTAAAAATTCCAACCTGGCCAAGACCCTCAGCTATAGTATTAATTACACCAATCTGTCATCTGAATTTATTGTGAAGACCAGCATTTAGGACCAATGTATTACAAATAAAAATCTCATTCATACTAGTCGTTCTTATAACATCCTTCCAATGATTTGGACATCTGAACAGTGAGACTAACTCCCAGAGTGAAGTATGTAAGCAGAAAAGCATTCAGAGCTTTTCAGCAAAGCCTTGGAGAGACAGATGGAGTGTATTTCCATTACATTGTGCCAGTGTGTACTGCCAGACTCTCACAGCCTTGGTTCCATATTTGGACCACAGTTCTTAAACCGATGATAAGGGACAGATAATTGTCTGAAAGCACATGAAGAAGATGCAGTATTCCAGGTAGAATACTGGACACAGGACAGACTTTCTTCAATATAAAGCAAATGTGACATGGTTTAAAAATTGTATTTCAGCTAATTATCTTAGCAACTTAAACACAAGAACCACAAGCGTCATAATTCCATAGAGCCCAGAATATATTTAGTACTACTTGATTGAAAAGCCACAGTACCCATGAACTACATTCAGAAACGTAAATCCCTCCTGCCCACACCAGATCATCGGTTGTCAGAAATCAATGCATCTATTAAGCTTAACACAAGTATACTGACTTACAACAATGCTTACGTTCCTCAAGTTTTCTCAGAAAAGCATCACTCTCTGTAAGGGTCAACCATGAGAAAAATGCTTGACATCTTTTCATCTGTCAGGAATATAGCTGCTTTCCATCATTAGACAAGAGATTTCCTGAAAACTGAAGCTGAAATTATTTTTTGCGTACAAAAGGAAATTGAGCTCTATTCCTCAGGCAAAACTACTCAATCTGTAAATAAACTTTGAACATGCCTACAAATCTCCTCATGGAATATACCAGTGAATTTTAAGTGCCACAGAGCCTAAGCAATTAACAGAGTACAAGAAGGTTTTACACTCACAAGGTCAGCAACTGGTCTTTTATAAAGGACCAGGGAGGGGAGTTATCAAGCTTTCAAGTACTAGTGCTGTAAAGTATTACCATGAACAAATTGGTGATTCACTACTGTGCACAATTTTGCTTTTGCTTACACATATAACTAAAGCACTCACGAAAATTAAGACTTCAGGAGCACACAGTGAATACCTTAATGTGAGATTTCCCCCAAAGGCATACCATAACAGTATTGCTGTATTTCCCCATCTAAGGCACTGAAAACTAACTGTACCCATTAAGGTACTAACAGCACTCGTATGAGGCATGTGGGAAGGATTTCCATACAACCCTTAACGAGCACTAAGTAAATGACCGATTTCTTTGGACAAAGCACCAGATGAAAGTGAGAACAGGACCACCACCACACCCACACTATTTTGCAAAACTACTCATAAGTACTCTTATTGCCCTGTTGTAAAATTAGTTTTAGAAAATCCTGCTCCTACCTTTGGCCTCTCAGGCATTCTCTTCTTCAAAACAGCAAAGAGTACTTTTCCTGGTATACAGCAATAACTCTTTTCCTGCTGCACTTTTCACACAGTTTTCCTACCAGCATTAGCCAAGGACTGATAACGCTACTCAGCTCACTTTCAAGTTTTTCCTCTCGCTGATCCTGAATAGGCATTACAATTAGTGCCATGGCACTGATCTTGCTGATCTTATTATTACTAACACAATTGAGAAACATGCAAAGATTCTTCACCAGGACAGTCTCCACTCTCTGTTGGGCATGTGCAGTCTTCCGTGCTAAAACTCTTGACACAACAGACTGAGACAACAGCACCTAACACATTTCATATTAGGATAACCTCCACATCTGGTACATAAGTAGACTTCCCAAATCTTTATTGTTGTAGTCAATCATACCCTGATGATACTAGTTACAGTGTTGCATGAATAATCCTGCGGAAAGCAGAAGCAGGCCCCCCTAGGGTACTACAGCATCCTTACTGCAGGTGGAATGATACCTGCATACCTGGACGCTGCCATTTCAGCAAATTCTCAGTCTAATTTTCAGAACTGCTGAAGCCTCAAACCTGCAGATAGGGGAAGTAGAGCTATAAATAGTCAGCAAAACAGAAAACCCTGGATCATTAAAAACCTGTTCAAAGAAGCAACTGTGATTCATATTCTTCACCTGCTGCGGTTTAGGTTTTAACTCGAAATCAAGTCATCACAAGCAAACTTATGCAGGGAAGATTTAAAATTTTTACTGGCAAGTTAAAAAAGTTGGCCAATATTATTAATTCGTTCAGCAGAAGCAACAGTTTATTGTCATACAAAATATGCTATTTTAAGGGAAAGGCAGCTTAAAAATTGGCACCATGTTAAGATGTCATTGCATTTCAAAAAGTCAACTATGATACATATCCCAGTTACTCTGCTACCTTGAAGTTTGATACAAACTTAGGACCTTTAATCAAAAGTTACTTGATATAAATAATTTTTTAAACCAAGTTCAGTGCATATGTCTTTATTAGAGTGACCTTGGCAACTCTTACAGCAAACAAAAAGCAAGCATTGTTTCTTCCTGAAGAAGAGGTGCAGCTACAGACAACACACAGTTATTTAACTAGTTTCTAGTAGAAAGCAATATCTTGTAGGTGAGTATGTTACATATTTGTTAGGGAGCACCAAGATCACTTTCAGAAAGAATATTTAAAGCTTCTTTAATGAAAAATGGACATGTTTTCAGATACATATGGCATTTTTTATAGAAGGTAAGTTCTCTCTTCAGTTCCTGGCCAGTGCAAATCTTTCAGTATCTCATTAAAAAATACTGGAACCAAGCCATAGTAACCTCTTCACACTTCAGGCTGCTCATGGATCCTATTTCACAGCTCATTCAAAAGGAAGATTAGAAGGATTTTTCCCATTTCATATATTAAATGGTTTAATTCACAAGGGATTCATGTCAATGTAAGGATCCAAAAATAGCATGCTTCCTGTGTGAACCGTATTCTCTCAACCCGATTAAGCCATGTCGCACCTGCACAGCCACCCACTGCCACCACTGCTCATGTTTCATAGCATAAACCCTAGAAAAAGGGAACTACTCAACTTGAATCTTTAAACTGTACTCCTGCTTCTTAATCAAACAACAAATACGTAATTAATTTTATTATATGATCAACAGAAACAAGAAAAACAGTAACTGAAAATTTTCTAAGAACTTGGTTCTTGCAATTACCTGAAGAATTTGCACTTGTGTTCTTTCTGTAAGGCCTCAAACTTCCGTCTACCATGACTGCTGCAGAAAGCCAAATATTTCAGTAAAGACTAAAGTTTTGGGGAGGGGGAAAGGAAGTGGAGGAAGATTATAAACTTTTTTTGAGATTTGCTGCAATTTGTCCTATTCTAGTGATAAATAGTAGAGGACCCTAAAGGTGGATGTCAGAGGTCTTACTTATTATCTCTCAAAAGCAGCTCTTCCTGGAACGTACAACCTCAGCATTACACTGATAAATCTGTTACTGCTTGTGTCTTAAAGGATCACAGGCTGAACCAGCATAACTGAAAATCATAAATGATTATATAATGTGCTAAGTAACTTTCCTCAACAATCAAAGGAAGATGTGAACAGTTTACAGCCAAATTCCAGTTTCCACATTACTTTTATTCTTGGTTTTATTAGGTGTACTTACAGCTTTTTATGAGCAATATTGTAAATGGTACATAGCTATTTTTTTGCACTATTACAAAATACATAATACATTGATTAGCCCATAAATTCTATTTACAGCTTCTGTGCAGCAGCAATGTATCTCACCGTTTACACAGCTGTTTCTGCAGTAAATCACTGCAGGAGGCAACCACAAGATACGGTTAGATTTGGTTAATCTGCTACTGAATTGTCCCAAGAGAAATATCAAAGAACCATCCTATGCTTCCTGAAATTCACAATTCCTGCATCAGAAAATATGTGACACTTCATAGCAATATGTGCATTTCATTCTCCTGCAGAGCTGGCTCTAACAGAGGATGACAAGGTGCGGGTACTGTCAGCTAGGTTTGATGACATGCCTGCTCAGTTGGTACAATACGCTCTGCCTTATGCAGTTGATGTGTTTAGATGTCAGTACAATGCAAGCACTGCTTTACACTGTTATTGAGCCCTGAATCTGAGCAGAGCTAATTAATCCAACTGCAAACTTTTCCCAGCTGATGACTCCATACTCCTCATTTTCTCAGCAGAGGCAACGGGAAGGGGAGGATTGAGCTGGGACTTCTGAAAAGCTGCTAAGAACTTAGACCTGCAGCTGAAGTCAGAGTCATTGCAGTATGAGAGTAAACAAACTCCAATGACCAGCCTGCCAAAGCAGCAGCACCAGATGCACAAAGGATACGTTTTTCTCTTTGTGTCAAGTCATCACTTGTGAAGTGCAACTATAACCTGTTCCATTCAAAAAAGTCCACTAACAAGTTATTAATTTTCATAAAGCCTTACAGTGCTATTTGATGGGAAGGCTGTAAAATTTCTGCAAGCAAACAATGTGTAGTAAGTAGCATCAGCATGCATGCAGTAGTTTCTGTTCTGGTACTTCTCAACACTGCAGTGCTGGATTCCACTGCAAGGGAATTGCTCTAACATGTTAGTGGCAAAACTCATTTAAATAAAACATTAAGCACTCTGGAATATGCTTGAAGTCTTAAGAATAAATTAAGAATCCCATTTTTAGCACTGATGCTGGCAGACACAACTCTTATTGTATAAATCTATTTTTCACTGACTCTCATATCACATTTCCTTTTCAGAACATAGCAAAGTCACCAGTTTCAGAAATACATTTCATTAGAAAATTACCAGACATGAGGCAGGTCACAGTATTTTAAGCATAAACAGCCTTATAAACTGATTTGCCAATTTCTTATCCTGTGTCACATACATCTTTAAACTTCTTGGAACAGGGAGCAGCTTATGATCAGCATGTGTTTACGTAGAGGAATATGGCACTCAAGAAAAACAAAGGGGCGAATGCTTTACACCTCGACAGTGAAAACACTAGTTCATTATTTTGATAATGAAATCAACACTGCATTATGGTCAGGACAGAATTAAAGCCCAACAGTAAGCATTAATTCCATGATGGTGAGGTAAAAATCCCAAGTAAATTATAACCTCTTTCACATTCTGAGAAAACCAGGCTTGTATCTTTTCTAGTCATAAGCAAGAAAGCCCTAGGTATCACTTATGTTAAAATTTACAATGATTCAGAATCCCAAGTAACTTTTGCATAGATGCCTGCAGCATTTTGAATTTCTGCACACTTTGCAAATAGGGTTTGCACAAATCACATTGCTGTAACTTGATTCGGAGAAAACTCCAGGAACAAACTTGCCAACAAAGTTTTCTAGTTGACAAGCAGGTATTCTTTATTACAGCG
>JASSUY010033289.1:0-13152 GCA_032466535.1 Forpus xanthops
ACCCACAAAAATCAAACAAACAAAAAAAAAAAACCACACAAACCACTAATTCTGACTAATTTATTTTAGCTTAATGCTTGCCTGGAGGGTAAGCCCAGAGCTAAGGGTGGCATAGCATCTGAGACTCACTCTTTCCTTCTTTTTGTTTCTCTCCAGGGAGTCAGTAAGTTATCATTTGCACTTCAAAGACCAAAAGTCTATCCCTTTGGCCAGGGAACAGGGAGACTATGGATGGATGCAGGGTTTATCCCATTTTTCTCTGCCTCCTCGCAGTCAACTTGACCCTAATAAGAAATGCCTTGAGAAAGTCAATATTCAAGAAAATGTACTATCCAAACAGCTGCTAGCAGGATGCAGTGGCAAAGAGGTCCTCAGGCTATTTCACTTTTTTTTGGCTCTACTTACTTCCAGGGCAGCAATATTATGGTAGCATATGCTGGCATATGCTGTACGCTTAGTGGCAACAACCTAACATGAACAGCATAATTGGAAAGCAAAATAATTTGTGGTTCAGCATATGTCAAACATTTTCTTCCTTAACTAATGATAAAAGGAAGAATAGTTTACAATGATGAAAGTTTAAGTAATTCTAGTTGTCTGGATGATATGTCCAGATTATTTGAAGACTGATTTGAACTCTTAGCCAATATGCGTTTATATTTTCAACTATTTAACTTGAATTTAGAACCTTTGCAAAATTTCTAAGAAATGGAAGGGAAAGTAAATAGTGATACTGAGACCTCATCTTCATTTAGTGAATTTCTGTCCTTGCTTTGATTGCTGCTGTTGACCTTCAAACATCTTTTATCACATTATACCCATAAGTTTGTTTTATTATCTTCACTTGGTCTAATTACCTGGATGATTCTATACTGCTCCCTACAGGGAACTATACTGCTGAAGTTTGGGCTTTTAAATACTAATTAAAAAGTTCATTAGTGCATGAATTAATTTCCACTCTTCGTATTTTCCTCTCCCTCTTGATAGCCATCAGAATCTGATAGCATTATAGATGCCATACTTTAATTACACTGGTTAGATTCCTTTATCTATCTGTGATACAAGGGAAATAAACATTGTTACACCCAAGCTAAATGCAAAGCCATCTAAACTGTCTACCTAATAGGTTTAAACATAAATTTTATATGTGTTCTATAAATAGTTCAAATACTTTCCTAACATTTCATTACATATTTAGTATGTGGAGCAACATTTTAACCCACCCTTCTTGGTTTTGGGCAATACATTGAAGGCTGGGTTCATAAACCTTATTTTTTGCAATGAATTGCATATGAACTGTTAACAAGTGTCAAAGCATTTCCAGATTCTTACTCAAGGCTGGTGCTCATTCAAGTCTCACACGGCTTATACACACACAGTTTCATGAAAGCAAATTCAAGTTTATGGGTGCACTAGTGGTAGCTTTTTGTTCCTATAATTGATATGCATAAGGTAGTGTTAGGTGCCTGTACTAATTGGACAGATTTTAATAATGTAAAATCCAGATCTGTTGTGGAAAAATACAAGTATGGTGTGACTGCTGTAAAAAGAAAGATCCAGAGAGAGACTATTTGTAAAATCATATAAAAAATGCTGTAACAACAGAGTGGGAGCATCCATGCCTGTTGAGCCTCAGAAATACCAGTATGTCCTATTAGTTTCTGAGGAACGCCTGTTCATTACAGTATTTAAAATGCTATTATCTATAAAAACAGGCATCTAGTCAATGATGTGTTCATCTTTTGCATCGCACAGCTTCATTTAGTTTTGTTTTTCCTGTTTCAAAGTTGAATGAAAAAAAAAATGCATCAGAAGAGTTCCTTTGTGCTCTGATTCATTAAGATCTTGCTCAGTTGGGCTCTATCAGTCTGTATTAAATCCAATTAAAACAAAAAATAGTGCATCTTTCTAGATCAGGTCCTTGTTTATCATGAAAAATACAGAAATAGCTGTTGCAATTCTTGTTCCACCAAGCCTAAAGTAATTTTAAATTACAGCCTTACACATTGCTGAATAGAAATGTTCCTCAAAACTTAATCAGGATGAAAGGATCATATTGCTGCAACAACAGTCTAGTAGTAACTCAAGTTCACATTATAAACACTAAGCTGTTATTGTTTCTCAGTTTGATGAGATAAAAGTGTGGAATTATTACTGTCATTGCTTTTTCTTACTCTGACTTTGGTTTCCTGAATTGCTTCCTGTACATTTATAAAACCTTAGTCGGAGAGGTTAAAGCTGCCAGCACATTGCCCAACTAGCGATATGGATCTATGACTGTCACAGAAGACTGGAGTTTCACATTCCAGGTGACTAGTACATTTGTCAGGATGTTATAGGCATATAGTTATAAGAGGAATTTCCAGGCTGCAAATCTCAGTGCAAATCTCAAAGAAGGGCTGCAGTCACCCTTCATCTCTTTTCTCTTGGGACCTCCTGTGGGCAATTTAGGCATGTTTGCTACCACCACTTTTTTCAAGTGCATGCTGAATTCCCTCTGAACATCCTTAGCTTGCTCTATGAGACATTTAAAGAATTTAGAGGAAAAAACTTGCATTTTATTTTTAGAGCAACCTAGATGAGAAGCTATCTAGATGTTTAAATGTTAAGTGCGACAATACTAAATGTCAACATTCCCAAGTTCCTTTGTGTAATAGATTCCTTATCCCTTTATAGTTGTGCTTCAACTCCTCCAAAGAGACCACTTTTTTCAGACTTAAGTACCTCCTAAGTGTCTCTCTTTTTTCAGAATCTCTACTAACGCTTTCTGGAAAGTGGTTGCAATAATGTAATTTCAATTATTTGACCACAAATTCAGAAATATCAAGGTTACCGCTCATTTCAGAAAATCTACAGATACATGTGTACATACATGTGTATATATATATATATATATACACGCACACACATCTGTACACAAACATCTCCCAAGACACACAAATATAATTTTACATACTTCATTCTTCCTAACAAATATATCATTCAGAAGCTCATGAGGAAGCAAAGTGAAGGAACAAAAGACTGATCCTGCAGACTCATTAACAAGTTGCAAACTTAAGGTTTCAAAGGAGCAGGCTGTCAATGAGATAGTCCTTCTGTCTCTAAGCACAGAAAAAAATTAACCATAAGAGTACATTTGCATTCCCACTGTCACAGATGAGATATACAATCTCCTCTAATGCTGAACACAAACTGGTACGGTTCAGTAATGAATGTATGCAAGTCTAAAGAGATGATTTCAGCTGGTTGTTATCTAGCTGGGTCAGAGTTTAGATAGGGAGACATAAAAGTCAAAAGAGGCAAGCAGCATAGGTGGCCTGTGGATAAAGAAGTTCATTCTTCTATGCAATCAATCACCTTCAGGGACAGAGAGTTTGCTTCATGAGCAGAGAAAACAAATACGCATATGACTGAGAGGGTGAAACCAGCTTTGAAGAGACATGATTATATTTGACTGAGTAGTGGCACACCAGTTTCACCTTCAACTTCCAGTGTAGATTACACCACATAAATACACACAAGTGACCAAGTATGTGCTAATATCCCTTACCTTTTCACCAGTGCTTTTTCAGTTTCAGTAAAAAATCCTATTTACAACTAATCAATATTCAGGAAAAAAAATCTTATTCTCATAACAGGAAATTAATCGATTAAACAGAAACTATGTATTACATTGTTCTATTCGCAAGGAATATTGGGTTGGATGAAAGAAATACAAATCAAACTGATAAACTAATGGCTAGATTTTCACTAGGCTTGGGAACAGTATTCCATTGAACTTCATGAGAATAAATTTTTCAAAACTGACCCTTATGCTAACATGTTCAAACCTGGTTATTTAAAGGCAGAACTTGTACTGAGTTCTTAAGCTTACACTGACAAATGTGTGAAGAAACAAGCCTCTCCACTTTTAATCACCCTCATAGAAACGAAGTGTTTCTTGATTTTCCACCTCCTGTATTTCAACCTGTGCCCATTGCTTTGGGTCCTGCTACTGGGCACCACTGAGAAGAGACCAGTTCCCCAAGTCATTTTTTTGCAGGGCTGCTTTCCAGCTGGACAGTTCCCAGTGTGTACTGGTGCCCAGGGTTGTTTTGCCCCAGGTAAAGGATTTTGCACTCCACTTTGCTGAACTGCATGAGATTCCTGTCAGACTTTCTCCAACACTGATGAGTTTTTCATACAGGTTTATATTTGTGTGAATACTGTGGTACTGTTTTTTTATGAGTAAACAAAATCTCAATCCATCATTCCTAAAACAGGAGTCAGTCCTGCGCCCAAAGAACTGAGAAGGAGTAAAGAAAAACTAATACAGTTTCTGTTTGTGTATTATTTTCAATGTTCTTAAATATCTGCAGCTCCAGTTAAATGTAGACAGGAATTTAAGGATGCAGCAATGCACCACATGCTCCATAGCTGAGATTGCTGCCATTTTGTTCCACTGCAAGTCTGGAACCCCTGAAGAAATAAGTAAACCAGAGACAAGATAGTGTTTTAACTTCAGAAAATGATAACCAAAGCATATTGTTTGTCAGAAAACTGGTGATAAGGTTAAAGTGAAAAGAAGAAAAATGGAGCATGTTTTTATTCCTGTGTTCTCTGTGTTCTGCTTGCAAAGACACACAAAAGGTCGCATGTATCTTTGATGAGGAAATTATTTCTTTTGACATATAAGTCAATGTAGCTTGTAAAGAGTGAAGAATTATAACATGACACAAAGCTCACCCTGCAAGTCTCTCCTTCCATTCCTCACTAATAATGTGAGGTGAATAAAATATCCTTCTCTTACATTTATCCTTTGTATATTTGAATATTAGGATGTTTTAATCCATTTGTCTACCACAATGAAAAAGTCTTATCTGGTATCTCTAGAATTTAAAAAGCAATAATAGTGAATAATGGTTCAAAAGTGACAGGCTTCATCATATTTCAGCTTCCCAATATATAAGTAGATGAACTCTGTAGCCTACTCAAAATGCCATATCTGGGCTATTTTGACTATTTAGGAAAATACATTTCCAGACATAATACTTCTAACAGGAATGCTGGAATGACTCTCACATTTATACTAGTGGCAGTATGAATCTTTCCTAAAGACAAGCCTTAATTGCATAAAGTTATAATCTCTTTTACTAAAACTAGACAGATTAATATAATCTAAAAGTGAAGTGGAAGCAAGTTTGTGTGTCTAGCGATTAAAACTTGCATAAAAGGACAAATTTAATAATACCAAGATTTTCCTGTTATTAATCTGAAGATACTTGGAAATGGAATTCATCCCTACTTCAATAAATATATACATAAATATATGTAATTCAAAACAGTAGAATACCATGTTAAATCTAGTACAAAACTGTCTGGCAACAAGTAGAGTTCAAGCAAAATCCTTAGGATCAAGTTTCAGGCTAACTATACAGTGTCACCAGCTGTACAATGCACATAGTCTCCTGGATGCTGAAAGGATGGATTTTGTGCTAACCAAATTCCAAATAAACCAATGTGCTCTCTTGACCTACCAGGGACAGAAAAATGCCTTTTTGACTACTATTTCTGCAAGACCATGCTACATGTGACACTACAATATCAGCTAGAAATAATTGCCTATGCTTTTATATTGCAGGGAAACACACTAATAAAAGCAAGCCCAGACATAATCTGTAGTAGACTTTCCAGTATGAATGTAATTCCATCTATGCTTGGTTCTCCTGTGTGATCTCATCTAACTGCACATGACTGCAGCATTCACAGCAGTGCCAGGGCAGAGGAGAGAAATAAAAAGGAAAGTGTTAGTAATTAACCAAAACAACACCTTATTAAATAACTACCTGAAGTTGACATATAAACTCAGTGCAGGTATCATATTCAAACTGCAAAATGAGGAAGGTCATAAGAAAAAATAAATGGAGTACAGAAACTTCAATTTCTTTCCTTGAGTCAACCAGAGTCGAAAAAAATCAAACTTCAGATATCCTCAAATCTCACTGACAATATAAACTGTCACATTATGATTTACGAACCTGATTCTACTTCAGTTACAAAAAATCCTTTTCCATTTCATAGGATATAAAACATGAAATGATGTCATAAAGATGTATTGCAGGAGGGTCCTATCAGCCACTCATTAAAACACAGAACATCTGAAGGGTAAAGTAAGATTAGGGGGTTTAGCAAAAACCAAAAGCACTGTGAAAAATCCATGCAGCTACAGAAGGAACATTTAAATTACTATAAACCAATTATAATTTGCTTGCTCTGAATATAGTTAATATTTGATGAGGTAGGTTCTTGGAGTTAATGTCCTTCTTAATTAAATCAGACTCCTCCTTTTCTACCCCAAGAGAAAAAAAAAAAAGATTGATCATGCTTTTTTCAAATGCTAATTACTATAAGAAGGGAAGGTCTTAAATCAGAATGCTTTATTCAGCCATGCTGCTTCATCCATTTGGATCCTACTCACATTTCCTTGGGAGGCCTGCTCTTTTGTACCCGTGAAAATAAGCACAGATGTTGGCTCCATCTTCCTCAAACCAAGTTTTGGCTAATGACCATTTTGAATGTATCCCACTTGCACCTGTGCAGCATTTTAAAGTAACATAGAGCACTTAATCGACTCCAAATATCCTGTCCAGATTTTCTTAACTCGATAATGCTGTTATAAAAGCCAAGGGATTATTTGAGCGGCAGCCACAGTGTCAGCTGGAGTACAGCCAAGTTCATCATTCCTGGAAGTACTTTTTGTTGCCATTGAAAGTCTGACTTGGAAGATACTGTACATTAATTAGAATATTAGATGATAATACCACTTCCCTAAGGTACAAAGGGAAGCAAAGGCAACCATATGCAATTATTTACAGCACACTAAGTATGCAAAAATGCTAATATTAAAATAGCCACATTGATCTCAATATGACATTTCTGCAGAACTGCTCTTTATCAACAGAATGCACTAGCTCTCTTACTTGCTACCTCCTCCTGCAGCAGAAATCCTTATATTTATTTTCCTCTATTACACTTCCTTCCTTTTCCATTGCAAAATTGCAAAATTATTTTTTCACAGAATCGCCAAATTCTATCATCATAAAATCTCTTGTCAGTTTTCTAAGTTTTCCAGCAGTCTGGAAAAATGCTTTCACTTAAACTTTCATAAATATAAATAAACTTTTCTGAAATCCACAGATATACTTCTGGTTTCACAGTATTAAAGGGAATTTGGCCTTTAACACCTAGCAATGTATATTTCCAAATCATTATTATCACCATTTAAATTTACACAACAGCATTGTTTCAAAGCAAATCATGAGATACCATATTGAGTGATTGCTTTGCTCCAAAATTAAATAAAATCTTGATGTCCCCCAATTCTCTTTGAAAAGGAATTCCTTATATGGAGTGATGGGGAAAAAAAAAAAGACACATGATGAAATAGAGAAAAAAAAAATCGATTTGATATTTTAAGTATGCATGCTAGCATGTGACGCACTTAAAAAAATAGAACATGCTGGCTTTCAGGTGATAAATGGATTATAGGAGATACTAGGACACTTCTGTACACTTCTCTAAATCATGTCACATCTTAATGCAAGTCAAAAATCGAGTTATTTACATTACAAAATGCAAATTCTAATAACTGAAAAGATTCGCTACCGATATATTTCTGGTAACCAGTGCTTTCATTGTTATATTAAAATATCTGACCATCACAGTGAATATTCCTACTGAAATTTCCATATATGAAAAAACGTCACAATATGTGTCATGATTCAGTCTTCCTGTGATTGTACATAATTTAAAATTATATCTGCTGAAAAATATTAATGATCCTACTATGCACAGCATAAACTAATTATACTGGCTAAAAATCACTCAAAACAAAAGAGATCTAGAATTAAACTGTAATGAAAAAAATATCAAGCTGCACCTTAACCAGTCAGATGAATATAATGTTCAATAACACAGCAACGTATTTCAAAATAGAAGTTTCTCTAAATTAGCTACTTTGCATCTTCAGTCTTCTGTTAGCTGACCTGACAATACATATGATAAATTACTAACAGTACATAAATTCAAGATTTTGAAGCCTTTTTTTTTTCTAAATTCATATTTAGATGAACTTATAGACAACTGTTACAAATGTCAAGAAAGTGAAATTAAGATTTTCAAGTTATATTTTCAAATTAGGTTTGAGTACAGTTTTTCTAATAAAAAAAAAATAGAAAAATCATAAAGTACTGCAACATAAATCATTTGAGAGAGATAGAAGTTATTTTAAGGCACTCCTAAACTGTCATAGTAACCCAATAACTGCAGCTACCCATTTAAACCTCAAGGGTGCAGCCCACATCATACCACCTTCCTTACCTACACAGATGAGCACATAGGGCAGACAGGTCTTCACTCAACTAGGTTGGCATAGCTCCATCTTAGTCAACAGAGCTACATAGTTTCTCAAAAACTGAAGATCAAACCCAGAAAATGGAATTACAAAGGAAAATTTAATAGTCCCCTTAGTTTGGATATAGGACATCTTTCAGAACTGGTATGCCTTTTCTATTCTCTTCCCATTCCTCATTTCAGAGTACTCCCATTATATTTTCTGAAAACAGACAGCTTTCTCCACACAAATACAAGTTTGCATATTATCATACTCATAACAATGCTTGATAGGCAGGGTCATGCTGTAAGCATATCAGGTTATATTCTCAAGCAATCTCTTCTCTACAAAAGTCAAGTCATTAACATCAGCCATTTGCATTTCACAGCTCTTTGGCAGCAATTGATTCCTAGTATTACCCGGTTAAACTATATATACCTTGAAGAAAGTCCTCTTTGGCTGTTTTTTTAGCAAGCTGACATGTTAGGAAAAGTCTAAAGATAATGTAGCTATTCATAGAATGTATGCAAAAGTTGCATGTACACAGTGGCAGTTAGAAGTGCAGCTGGCAGTTTGTGATTTCTATTAGCTGGCTTTCATATCAAATGCAGTTTTAATTGTTTGATTTTAGAAACTTGACTTTATTCTTTTAGTTTTTCTGAGATTGTGTTCCAGTTATTCATGGCCTCATATTTAATGCAGAGTGTCCCAAATGTTCCTAGAAAGCAGTCTTCATGTGTACATGACAAAAAAAATCCATGTCTTTGCCAAGAAAAGATCCCTACATATCTGTAGTAGGCATATACATATAGTTTGTTACTAAATTATCTAACTCCATTACCGCAATTATTCATTATGGATAAGTTTTATACTTTAGCAGAAACTTGTAAGAAAAAACTTCAGCTGTGATCTCTGGGTTGAAATCCCTTTGAAATAACATTAGCTGGAAAAAAGTCACCCTAGCTGCATTTTCAACCAATTGGATGATGCAAAGATAACTGGAAATAGATGATCTTATTCACTGGGACTCTGTACAGAAACAGTCAGAAATATTCTTTTCACATTATAGTGAGATGCCTTATCAAGAACAGCAGTTGCTGTGATACAGTTTATCAGCCTAGATGAACTGAAAAAAGATACAGACACTTGATGGATAAAAAATAAATATTATTAAAACTTAATAGACCATTCAGTCATTTAGTTTGTCTTTTCATATACCATGGCTGAATTTTTTCCAGTAATTCTTGTATTGAACATAATACTTTCTGTTTTCAACAGTATCTCTTCCAGTAGGGTATTCAAGTTTGAATTAAGAATTATAAAATGCAAATATAAACTCTGAACTGTGACACCGTAATTTCTAATATTTTTTTTCTGCATTACTTTAAAAAAGATATTTGCACTTTGTGAGGTTATCAAATGTAGTGAAAAATATAAAAATAATTCAATTATTCAAGTATTTTGCACACATATTAGAAATAATGTTCTCTGTGGCAAATCAGACAAGTCAAATCTAAAATCTGAATGGATAAGGAAGAAGAAAGATGTATTATTTAGCCAAAACAACCTTCCAGCAAAGTCTTAAGCAAAATATAATCTCCAAAGCACATCTAGTTAGGTGAGCATAAATACAAAGGACAAATCGGTCATGATCTCCCGGAAAACATTACTGTCAGCTATGTCTTTCTTGTCTCTTAAGAGTTCTTTCCCAGAGTTTTCTGAATTACAGATCCTAATTGGATACGTTATTAATCTTATTCACATGAGAAAAGTTACATGTGTGCACAAATATTTGTTGGATTAGAGCCATAATATGCTTCTGGTGGCTTTTGGAGGATAATCTCCTTTTATTTTTCTAATTCACTGAATGCACTCCATTTTAATATTATAAATCTTTGCTCCTAGTTGGTTTCATTATCTTTTTTAGACATGTTTACTTTCATTTTGCCCAGAATTCAATAAATATGTACAGTGTCACCCAGCAGGAATGAAAAAAAAAATTTTGCTGGAACTACAGTAATACTGCCAAAACAGATGTTGCTTAATCTTCAGTCACAAGTCAGAAGGGCTGAGAAACATTTGCTTCATAGAAATAATAAAACATCTCCAGGTTGGGCAGGATTGAAAGTTTGAAAGTTAATCAAATCCTAATGAGAAAAGGGTGGGTTTTAATTATAAAACTGAATGAGAAAACTTACTTTTAAACTCATATAATGCTGAGTCTCTGCTCCTGAATTGCAGTGTGCATATTGGCTTTGTTACTCTGTACATTGATTTTCCACTGGGAAGCAGCTGTGGTGAACCCCAATTTCATATCTGATCTGAACAACCATGAACCAGGAATCAAGTGAGAATCTGACATATTATAAAGCCTAATTGTATCCAGAGACATCTACAAATATAAAAAGATCGATATGATGGGAAAAAATGGAAATAGGGAGGAGTGATTCAGAAGCAGCTATGTAGTGTTTATAAACTTATGGTAGCAAACTGTGAGTTCTTGTACTGGTTCCTAAAATTAGGAAGGTCATAAGTCATTTTGTAAATTATCACTCTTTATTGCTATGATAATCTTGTACCCTTAATACTCAGTTGTTTTCAGATGCTTCTACCAGTCTTCCTTTCACTCCACTAGGAATGAGATAGGATTATGCGAAGACAGGAATATCACCAACTATGATTAGTCATCATCCTTTAAAGTTAAGAACCTTTACAGTAACTCATGTCTGAATTACAAATTTCAGAATAATACTAAATTTAAAGGCAGGATTGTTTTTTTTTCCATGTGAAACCTGAAATCAGCAAGCACAGCCTTTAATGTTTTGAAATAATTAAAGCAGACCCTAGGAAAGAACTATTCACAGGAGTCCACAGACAAGAAATATATTCCAAGCACAAGCAAACTTCAGTAGCCTAACCTATTAAAAAAGAAGGGAATGTTTTTTATTTCCTGTTTAAGAGAAGCTTAATGCTAATGTAGATGCAGCAGAAACATTCGATAGGAATCTATTTTTTATGTCAACAAGCTGTAGTCAACACATTCATTCTTCTTACTGTGCTTTCTTTACTGGGGAAGCCCTGTAGGCATGGCCCAACATGAGTATAATAAGATGGTGGTTGTTCAATCGGTTAAATACCACAAACAATAGTTCCAGATAGACCTTTAAAAATTTCATCCACCCCTCCTTATTTTCTTCCTTTTAGATAACACTCGTTTTCTTTCTTTCTACTGCAGTTCTCACAGAAACAACATGAACAGCTTCCCCCATTGTGAGCTCTACTGACCCTGACATTTGTGCAGTGGGTCAACAGTACCCACTTTATAAATACAACCTTTCAAGATCCACCTCTTCTGCCATCATTTTCTTTGAAAAATTCAGTAAAACCCCTTTTTACACTTAAAATTTCTGTCCTTCAGGCAACTCTAAAGATAAACAGAAGTTCTGTGCTGATTATTTACTTGTTAATAAATACGGCATTTAAACCACAAAGACTGAAAACCCAAAACATAGAAATCAAATGAATGTTGGCCATGTTATTGAAAATGAGATGAGATGAGTTGCTTTATGTCTGGTATATATAAACATTCATATGTATGCATATATTTCCAATAACGAAAATTAAGAAAATCTCTTTATATTCAGGATCAAAAGGGTGCTAGCAAGACTGCAGAATCTGGGCTGCAAGAGATTAGATACATTTTTGCAAATAGACACACATCATTCCTCATTTTTCTATAAATAGAGCCTTCAAGCATTTTGTGGATTAGAAATTATTTTCCACATGTTTCTGCATATGAAAAATGGCTCAGGCTTTCTAATCTTATTAGCATTGTATCATTCCATTTGTTGAAGCTGCATTTTAATTGCTAAATTGCTTGTCACTGGTTTCTCTGAATGCATTCTCAATTCCATTATAAGCATGGAAGACTTTCAAAGGTATTATGAAACTCTCTCTGAGATAAACATATTCAAAGTAAACCTTATGTCTGTGTGTTTCATGGAATGTAAAATGTTAGCTGAGAGAAAACCTCTTACTACATATGATATAGGAAGGCTGATGTATAGCGTTCTGCTGTCAGCCCGAATTTTGTCTACCATGTGTTTCTCATTTTAATGTTAAATTTATATATAGCTTCTGTTTGCCTTTTTATGACTTTTTTAGCTCTTGCGAAGGCATCATGTGGCACTGAGTAGAACCAAACTGGGCCACCAAATGGGTATTTCTGGTTAGACAGATGTCAATGCAACAGCCACACATATTTGGCCAGAGATACACTCAAAAGAGCATGGTCAACCTATCCAAGGCATGCAGTATCAGCTACTGAAACCAGATTTTGAAGTAGTCTTAAGTCTCAGACAGAAGGTTTTGCCAGCATGCTAGCAGGTCAACTCTTTCTTAGCTGATTTTTCCATTGTCTACCAAAATACCTAAAAACTGCAAAATTTTAAAGGGGAAAATCTGTCCCAGAAAGAGATAGAATACTAGACACACAATTTAGATATTCAGCTCAAACAACTGGAGGAAGGGCCTAGCCTTTCATTCTCAGCATGGCCAGGTGTCGTGGTTTGAGGCTCTCAAACAGTTCTGATCACTCACTCCCCCCTCTTTCTTCCTCATTCCGAGGGGATGGGGAGGAGAATCGAAAGAATGCAACGCCCACAGGTTGAGATAAGAACAGTTTAGTAACTAAGGTATAACACGAATCACTACTGCTACCACCAATAATAATACAAGAGAAAATACAAGGAAAGAGAATACAACAGATCTTCACCTGATAC